>DWAO01005582.1:0-11640 GCA_018230605.1 Heliconius congener
ATGACTCCAGCCAGCACGCATGCCACCTCACCGGAGATGGTCCGATACCCCCGTACCGCCCGGATGGCCATCACCCTCTGCGCACGTCGCAGCAGGGTGACGTTGTGCCGATTCAGGGCGTCCGCCCATACGGGAGCACCGTAGAGGGCCATCGACCTGACCACTCCAGTGTACAGGCGGCTCGAGGCGCTCGGCCCACCCACGTTGGGCCAAGGCCCCCGCCGTCTTCAACAATTTGGGGGGTATTCATTTAGGGCTGTCGTGGCGCAGGAGTACAACACGCTTATACCCATGCGCCACGACAGCCCTAAATGAATATATGCTAATGGTAAAATAACAGTCTGTTAGTTTTCTTCGACTTACTGAACTGATTTTAAAAATTATAACTGCGGCTTCGCCCGCATGGCAAGTAAAAATAGCTGAGAAATAATATGATATGACACATTCTAAGAGTCCATAGTAACTCTGACCGCAAGAACTGTGGTGAGCGGGTTACATCGAAACGATTAATGTATTATAGCCAATAGCCTTCCTCTATAAATAAACTATCCATCAGAAAAATATATGTTCAATTCGATCCAGTGGTTTCTGAGATTATCGTGTTCGACCAAACAAATTTTTCAGCTAAAAAATATTAGTATATTATAAAACATTGCCCTTTTGACCAGTCGAGTGACTAGCTTCAATAATCTTGTTTGTGAGTCAGTCAGTTATGTCAGGTTATTTTACTGTCTACTAACATAAAATGACGTCGTCATGAGACGATTTTAATGCGATGGTAGCGCGTACAAATTTGAAAAATAAATAACAAACAATCTGTTGTACATTATCTTCCCAAATTCTAGATCATTGCTTGTTGACTGGCATAACTTAACGCCGCACTTTATCTTACAATACCGTGTAAATGAAAATATATTATCATCAATTGAGTTTTTTTTCATTTATTTAACATTGTTTGTACTTTATATATTAACAACTATAATATGACATTATTTTTCCTATTTCCTATAATGTTTCTCTACTGTCCGCTTTAATAAAAAATTGTTTAGTAATTTAAAATAGGTCAACGTAATAACTATAAAAAATAATGTTCTACTCTTGTTAAGCCAATCAGTGAATCATTGTCGTGAATAAAAGTCACGTGATGCAATACAGGAGGGCTATGAAATAATGGTTTTTAACTTTTGACAGCACTTTTGACACTTTTGTGCTGTCATGAGGCCAGTCGTGGCGCAGGGGCACAAAGTGGGAATGTAAAACCGACTGGTTGTAAGTTCGATCCCCACTCGAGGAGATGAAATATTTACCTAAATTTATATTTCCATTACTTCGCTCTGGTGTTGAGGCAAAGCGCGGCGTTGAAATGACACGCAATGCTTCCAGAATTCGGCAGAAAGTGGGGAACTGAGTGTCTTAAGACTAGGTTCCTTCTGCCTACCCTGCTGTGTGCGGGATACAGTGTAAAGCTAATTTCTTTATTTTTTATGTGTCTCAAACAGAGACTTTTTTTGTTTATATTTGGAGTGTTCCGAAGTTGAAAGTTGTTATTGAATACCTATAGTATTTAATAACAATCCTAAGTGTTGGAATAACATAAAATATAACTAAACCACAATTAGTTATGAAGAGGAAACCTTTTTTTTCCTGTACAGATAACGTTTAACGTATTAAATCTAAAATAAAAAAAATAGAAATATAACGAAAAGGTTACAGACACCGTGGCGCAATGGCACCGTATCTAGTCAGATTTATAGTAGCAAGCGTTACAGTTGTAGGTTCAATTTTCAGCCGGGGGAATAAAAAAATACTTTCAATTTTTCGGTTTGCTAAAGACAAATCGAGGCGTAAGGTCAACTAACATCCAATGTCTCGAAAATTTCGTGAACGGAGATTCTTAACAGTATCCTCTGCTTACTCTGCAATATGCGGGATACAGCGTGAAGCTAACAGAAAAATAGAGGTTACTCGAGTTAAATGGCACATATATAAAAATAAGATAAAAAAATCATGCTAAAAATAATCCGTAGTAAACAAAAGAGATCAAAGATCGTCTCTATCGTGATAAGAACACAATGGTTAAAGTACGTTTACTTTAACAGTGATAACGAATTTAGTTTAAAGGTATTTGTACGGAGTTTGTGTGATTGCAAACGTGATAATTGTAGAATCATTTACGATCCACGTTACATCGCGCACATGGCAGTAAAACCTGGAAAGCGGCAAAAGGAACCTGGGAACCTAGCGTTAAAACACTTCTTTCCCCATTAAGACACTTACGTTCCCCACGTTCTGCAGAACTGAAGAACTTTTTCAAGAGACTGTTGAGTGGCGGATCTCACTGCTGCGTTTTCCATCGTTAGTCTTTACCGGAGCGAGGCGATAAAAATATTAAATATTTTATTCCCCGCGTGGCAGTCGAACTCACAACAGCCGCCTTTAGAGTCGCACGCTTTTGCCCTGCGCCACGTCAGCTTCAAGATTCAATTCGATTTACTGTCCCAAATTTAATTTACACTTGGTTATTTTTGTCTACGGTTTCTATAGCAGGTAGTCTGAGGAGACGGAGCTCCAAGCGTACGGTTTATGGTACCCCACTTGAATAGTTTCAATAAATTTTGTTTTACTATTAGTAAAACAGCGCGGTGTTAAGTTCCACCACTCAAAATTCAATGAAAATTGGACGGTTACGGCTTACCCTTATGCGGGAAAAAAGGTGGAGCTGCTTTGTTTTTATTTATTGAATTCTTATTGATACAAATGGGACAAACAAAAGCAGTGCGTTCCCCTAGTCAGAAACGAACCCACAACCATCGCGTTTACAATCACACGGTGTCCCACTACGCAGTGACTTCAATTACAGGATATGAGTAAAGACAAAAAGGTTTATAAGAACAGTATGAATTGCACTTTTAGTTCACATGGAGATGAGTAATGGTATTTCTTAGTCATTATACACCTATTGTAAAAAAATATGTGTGTATGTATGTTTATACTTGCAGCTTGTTCGCGGAAATACTTATACATATTATCATTATTTATTTGAATGCGGTGTTAAGTTACGCCAGTCAACACGTAATGTCTGAAATTATGCGAGGTGTGTGGGAGAAGCAGAGCAGGTATAGTATTAAGACACCAGTCTTAATACTAGGTTCCCTTTTCTCTGCTATATAGGGTAAAAGGTGAAAGTTACTATGTCTATATTAAGCATAGATAAGATAAGGAATCCAATTAGTACTGTATTTAAACCAGTAAAAGAGAGATGAATGATATATCATTAGATTGTTTTTGTTTGTCTGGCAATTTTTTTTTCAAATATTATTGTGTTATTCTATTAAATCAAATTTTGAAAAATTAAAAAAATTATATTACATATATAAATAAATTACATTATATATACATACAGATGGGTGCCCATGGAAACCCATCTATGTAGTTATTTGATTATTTTAATTATTCTTAGCTTAAAAATATATTTTTACCTCTATCTACAGGTAATAGTTTGAACAAGCAACCACTGCTATTAGGTAGCTTAATTAGACATCAACTTGTACTAAATACAGATTTAACTATAGATTTTTAGGGTTCCGTACCTAAACAAGAAAAAACGGAACCCTTATAGTATCACTTTGTCGTCTGTCTGTCAAGGCTACTTCTCTGGAGATCGCGCGGTGGTATCAAACTGAAATTTATTACCAAATATTCAGATGCACGGTCCCACACAGAAAAATACAAGCTTCTAAATCCATACAATTAAACGATACGGACATTTACGTATGGTGTTTGTTGCAGTTTTGTTTTAAGTTATACTTCTCGTTAACTTAGAATCCTGAAGTTTTTACCGGTTTTTTATATTCAAGTACTTTCTCTAACAGCATGAAGTCCTTTACTAATGTCATAATTGGAACTAGTTAATATTCAATATTCCGTACACCTCGTGCCAATTTAGACACTAACAATTGCATGGCGGAACCTAACGCCTCTAACCAGGCCAGAAAATTAACATTTTAATGGCTTCAATTCGGCAGAGTAGGCAGAGAGAACCTAGTTTCAAGATCAAAGTGGTGGAACTCAACGCTACACTTTTTCTAACTGTGTCTAAACAATATGAACCTCAAAATATTATATTGGCTCATACATATTGGTTAAAAGTGTGTCACTACAAAATAAATAAAACAAAACAAAAGTAAGCCATATGTTCAAACTTACTCTACTAACACAAATTTATTTCAAAGCTTAATAAATAATATATACTTTATAATTTAAATGAAAAATGCGTCATTTACATTCAAACGTGATGGTAGCGACTTCGAGCCCGCGTGTGTTAATATTAATCTATTATAAAGAACTCTTCCGTTACTGAGCAACTAACACCCATTGGACTTGGAAAGAAACTTAGCATGTAGGTAGGTTAGAGTGTAGGCATGGACGTAGGAATAGGGGGAACCGAGTGCCCCTAAAAAAAATAATAACAAAATTTACCCTAAAAAAAGACCTAACGAACAAATACGTTCAAAGCTATAGTCCAGGCCCCCCTCAAAAATATATCTAGATACACCCATGACAATAGAATCCACTCAACCCGAGTTACGAGCAACGACTTGTTTTACATACAACTTGGACTGATTAAGTAAAATACGTATGTACGAGAATGTATGTCTCTTATTGGTCGGAAAACGGAGAGTCTCAACACTAGCTGCTGTGATTGTAGAGTTACATTATACAGATTGATTAAACCTACACGTGCAGGTACACAAGGCCACGTTAGTGACACGAAATCGATTCATTTTCTTTGGCATGGTACCTACGCATTATCCGTTGTATTGCCAATGCTCGTTAATGTTGTAATTATTTAATAATACATACATGGAGAAAAAACTTCCGATTGTCAGCGCGACGGTTATGGGTTCGATTTTCATTTCGAGGAATGGATTGTTTTTGTTTTATCGCTCTGGTTACTAGACTAAACGGCGTTAAGTTCCGCCACCGCCATATTCTTTACGCATAAAAAAGGACGGAGTGTCTAACAGTAGGTCTCTGCTATTTGTGGGATATAATGTGAAGTGATGCTTTTATTAGTGAAAAACAGTGTTCTTCACTTAAGTAAAAATATAATAACGTATTTTACGAAATAATCATTTTCTTTTGTGACTTTGAATTCATAACCGTTTCGTCAGATACCTTCCAATCCCACAAGGCTGTTGTACGTTTATCATCATTAGTGAAAATTTTCATAATTTTAGATCTACCGTCATATTTTATGCTAATAATATAGTTTAAAAAATATTTAAAATGAAAACATCGACAAAATGAACTGCCATCCCTTTTTCCTTACACTTATTGAACACTGAGCTATTGGAACTTATTTTAATAGGTCTAAAGTTGAAAATCGTTTGGTTTCCCTGAAAAGAGTATGCGTATGTACATTTCTATACCCGACAGACCCGTTATACCAAACAAAAAAGGAATTGTACCATGTACCTGAGTTCATAAACCTTTGAACAGCTGATTTTAATAAAAAAACACGATAGAACAATCGAGACTTTTAGGTAATTTTCCGCAATTAATTAATAAATTGCAACATTTCGGGTGAAACTGTACACTATTTCCTCGTAATAAACAAGCAATTATGAAACCCGGATGAGTTAAATAGCTTTCGTTTACGTATAACATCAATGATACGTGGTTGCTTCTCAATTTAATAGTATTATATTAGATAACTTTCTAAAAGTAAACGTTTTAGTTACTTAGTTGCATCATACTTCTAATAATGACAATAATAACTGAAGTAAAAACTTTACCATATGTTAGATTTAAAACAAAGGGATTACCTTAAGCAAGCTATACGTCTCACTCCACAAAATATCACCTGGGCTATAATATTACACTGCGATACTCGTGCCGTTTCCTCTTTAAATACATTATTGCACTTAACTGTTTATTTAATATTGTTCAAAATGAATTATTTAAAACAGAAAATTTTGTTTTCGTCAGGCGACCGTCCAACACAGATTTTAGTCAAGAACTAAAAAAATGTCAGCTGGCTGTGCTTGTCCCTGATTGGTTAATCGATTTAAACGTCACAGCTGTCTCACTCTTGCATATATTTGACTCGCTCGCGCAGAACGAAAAAACACGAAATAACTCAATTATTCATTAGTTTTTTGTATAATTTATACAAGATTTAAAACTCATAGGTGATTTTTAATGTCTTTTCAATTTGTTTTTTAATAAATAATGTCGGATTTGTCTAATCTGAATCATATGGCATTTAAATGATATGTCAACATTCTACGTCTTAGGGAACAGCTGTTTTTGAAGGGTCTTTATTTACTTAAATCAAAGCAAGATGGCGTCACTCCTACATCAACAACAAGCCCCTTTAACAAGATTGGGACAAATAAATTAACGAATAATTGAAACTATATTTATTTATCTCCATTATAAGTCATTATAAGTATTATTTAAAATATTTACTCTATTTATTAAAAATATTACAAATAAAAGTACGTAAATCTTTGTTATACTGTGTACCGAATTGAATACGGTTCTTGTATTGACTTTTTCATTAACGTAGTCATAGCAACCGTCAATAATAGAACTTGGCGTTTATAATCGAGTAGAATAGAAAATTGAAATATTATTTCCACTATTTAATAATAAAATAAGCCTTAAAGTAGTAGTTAGTTTAATATATATGACATAATATATCTAAATAATATTTCAATAATGGATGCAGCCGACCTTTTAGCACGTGAAAATGAGTTTAAAAAGCTAAATAAGCAATTGGAGAAGAAAACTGAAACTTTAATGAAGGAAATTGAAAATGTCATGGTATGTTGTTTGTTATTAAAAATATTAAACCTGTTAAAATTTGATTCATTGATAAATAATCCTTTTAAAGATATACTATAATGATTAATCACCAACACACAACTCTATCTTTACTTTAATAATTTAACTAAAATATAAGGTATAGTATTTGTCTATCAAACAAAAAGAATATTAGAAAAAGTATTAAATCATTAAAAAAATATCTTATAATATTTTGACATGTGTCTTACAAAATTATGAAACTATTTAATCAATTTATTTACAGCAAAAACATGATATATTTTCTGAATTTTCAAGTCCATTATTCCAAAGCCCATTACATAGACAAAATTGGAAACACAATTGCCATACACCAGAAACAAAACTATCAACTCCAGAAAAAGTAAAAGTAACTGCAAAAAAAGAAAAAGAAATAAGAAATAATCCAGAAAATTATATTGAAATACCCAAACATAATTGCAGTTGTTGCATTTTACTTGATAATAAGAAAAATAATGATAATTTAGAGTTTTTATATGCATTTGTGTCGGTTAATGTCAAGGATAATGTGTTACCACGGTCTTTGTTGAAAGGTGATCTTTTATTTTAGTTGCTTTGTAGCTTATGAGTAATAATTAGATTTATTAACAATTAAAGTTAGTTTTCTTTTTAACTTCACACTTGTTCCTGCATATAGCAGAGTAGGCGGGGGAAAATAGTGTTAAGACACACTGTTCCCCGCACAATGCCCTATTAATTCCCACAAGTAAGAATCGAACTGACAACCATGGTATAAAAAAAATATAGTCTTAATTTTACATAATGCAGGTCGTACATTTTTTTATTGCAATATAAGTTTATTTTGTGATTTTTTGTTTGCAGATAAAATAACAGTAGAAAGTGTTTGTAAGTTTCTGTCTGCCAAAGTGAAATTGATGCAAGAACAAATGGACAAACTACAGTCTAATATTGAGAAAAAGGTAAATTAAATGTGTGAGAGGTAGGTAAGAGTGGTAGGAGGAGAACGCGATGATCCTTCGGAATATCAATGACACTGGCGCCATGCTCTCTCTCTCTGGTTATCGATAATGCCTGAAGCTAAGTCCTATTTAAGATAGTAATTAAGCGAAGATTAAAAAAAAATTGTGTGCTTTGAGGTAAGTTACAGCGCAAGGGCAAAAAAGTGCGAATGTAAACGCGATAGGTTGTGGTTTCGATTCCCACTCGAGGAAATCAAATATGGCTCGTTACCCGAGCGAGGAAATGAAAATATTTAATATTACAAGTAACGAGGCGAAGCGTAGACCTCCGCTACCTTAAATATTTATTATATTTCAGCGGAAATTGGAGACAGAAGTATCTTAACGGGAACTGAGTGTCTTAACACTAGATTTAAGGATTATTTACGGGATACAGTGTGAAACTAAAAAATACTTGTGTAAGCATACTAAGTTATATTTCTGTTACAGATAAAACAATGTGATAGCCACATGACTCAAGTGGCCGAACTAGAAAGTGAAAAAATGAATTTATTGAATAAAGCAAATTGTATGAAAGCTGAAACGGCGGACGCTAAAGCCAAATATGCAGTTGTTGCTAATAAACTTAGTGTAAGAAGACTATTTTTTACTCCACAGCCATAGCGGCATGGTTAACATAGACATCAAACACACCGAATCGAGACCCAATTTTCACCTAATACAATCTATACACAAGGAGCCCACTTAATTTTAAATGATCCCGACTATTGACCCTAATTTGAGCTAGTTTTTATAGTTTGATGCAAACAGGTTTTATTATTTTTATAGTACTTTTTTCCTGTCTTTCTTACTTATTTATATTTATTTCGTTTGTATATTGAATAATATATTTCAATACTAACTTTTCGAAAAATGGTATTTGAAACCACAGTCATGTGTGGTTTAAAATAAACTATAATAACAGAATTTAAAATACAATTTTTTAGAAATAGAATTGTCTATCTCGCGCTCGGGTACAAAACCAAAGTAAGGAAAATTAAATAAATTACGCCGCTAACATCAGGGCAGCCACGACTCGTCGACTGTACTGTACAAAACTATAACAACTATTTTTAAAAAAATCGCGGCGTGGAGAAATGATAAAACACGTGTATTTCATCATATCTCCCCGCCGCCATTTTCTTACCAGAACTAAAATAAAATGAAAATAATTTTAATATTTGAATACAGCGATATTAATACGAGTACGATACTTACGAATCCGAGGAATCTAACTCATAACCATCGGGTGTACTTCGAAGAGACGCCATGAAATGGTATTTTTAACTTATGTATGTTTGTTTGCATGTGTTTAGGAGAAAGACCGCCTATACAAGGAACAACGTAGTATAACAGATAGACTTACATCTGATATAAAACAAATTAAAACCAAAAACATAAGTCTTGAAGCAAGATGCGCTTCTCAAGAAGAAACTATTAATAATTTGAAACAACAATTAAATCTTTTCAAAATGGCGGAAAAGGTAATTAAATTTCACGCTGTATCCCGCATTTAGCATAGTAGACAGAGGGAGCCTATTGTTAAGTTAACACTCCAACAATCTTACCCCACCCTACTGCTCTATTTTTGAGTTATTGGGTGATGAATGGCGAAATTCAATGCTGCGTTTATAAAGAAAGTATTTATATATTATCTTTTTAGGGTTTCGTATCTTTTAAGGTAAAAAGGAAACCTTTGGACTAAGACCACTTTCTTGTCCGTCTGTCATATTGTCTGTTTGTCAAGACCATTTGGCTCCGGAACGCTTGGAGATATCGAGTTGAAATTCAAACTATGTACTCAGATCTATCCCTTAGTTACTAAAAAAAATGTATTTTTACATTTACTTAAAAAAACGCTATGGCTATTTATATCAAAACGCGTATTTCGATATTATAAGGAGAATCAAAATTAATAAGGTACTTCCAGTTGACCTAGAATTTTGAAATTTGGCAGCTATCATCTATACAAGTAGTTCTAGTTCAGGAAAAATTATAAAAAGTATACGTTTATGGTTAAAATTTAAAAAATAATAGCCTTAAGATCCCCTCCCCCCCTTGTCGGGGGGGGCAAAATTTGGTATTAAAGCCACTAGTTCAACAGAGATATCAGATGAAAGGGCTCTGGCTAACCTAAACTTGAATTTCAGAAAAAGCTCAAGACCTCCCCTCAAGACCTCAAGAATTTTTGTACGGATCCCTCGGTAGGCAAGCCCTTGGCCAGTTTTTTATAATTTTGCGTATATTTTTTATATTACAGGAATTCCGTGATTCAGCTCGCAATGCGTCATCCTCCCAAATTAATGTAATAAAAAATTTAGAAAGTAAAATAAAAAAAATTACATCGCACACACAAAAACAAAGTTCGCTCATAGATAATTTGAAAAAACAAATATATATACTTCAAACTGATAGTGCGTTAAAAGTATTGGAAAAGGATTATTTTGATTTTCTTAATCAGGATTAGTAGGGAAATTAAGAAAGGAATCATTGTGTTTTGAATTTTTTGATAGACCTATATTGTATTGTGAACGCAAGTTGGGTCAAAATAAAAAAATGAGTTTAAATTTTGTTTTTTTTTATTTCTTTTAACCTATTTAAAAAATAACGTGAATTATCTCAAGACTAATGTCTTGATATAACACATTTGCTTACATTTATATCAAGACATAGCGCGTGACATGTTGAGTTCTGTCGTCTGTATGTCTGTCTGTCTGTCTATCCGTCTGTCAAAGGTCTTCCTCTTAAGAATAGTTTTAGAGTTTAGAGATATCGACTTGAAATTCAAACCAGGAAAAAATCGGAAAACTATACATTTGTGGTGTATGGTGTGGAGTGGTTAAATACTACAAAATAATAGCCTTAAAGTTAGTACAATTGAGGCATAAATAAAAGGGCTCTGGATAAGCTACGCTTGAATTTCAGAAAAACCTGAGACTTCCAATTTTTGTACGGAACCCTCGGTGGATGAGCCCGACTCGCGCTTGCTCGGTTTTTTGTTTTAATTTTGCAAATTATAACAAATATATATATTTTATATAGCTTGAGCCCGCGTCTTAAGACGCAATGTGACAGTAGGTAAACTTGATTGTCGTAAGTTCGATTCCCCCTCGGGAAAAAAGAATAAATTTCATTTCTCTGTTCTGGCAATTTTAAATATAATTGTAAACTTGAATTCGGTCCGAAAACGGAGAACCAAGTGTCTTACTCTTACACAGAGTTTTGTTTGTCTACCCTACTACATACGTGACACAGCGTGATGCAGAAAATAATCCTACTGTGATCTTCATATATTATGATATGCACTATTAGATATCTAACGTCATTACTACGTAATACGACAAGTATTTAGCATGAAGTCATTTGTGGCAGTGGGGCAGATATATTGTACTTTACCGCAATGTAACCATAATTTAATTAAATTACAAATTTTCTTACATTTTTAGTGTCTTCTACATTTTGTCAAGGTTGCTGCGATCTTAACTTTATTTCTTTAACTTCATCGTCTTTGTTCCGACATGAGCGTGGATAATGCTAAAACAGATTTTTTTAATCATGCCGTATCCCACATGGTAGGGAGAGAAAACTTTGTGTTGAGATACTCCGTTCCTCACTTTAATAACAGATAATATTAGTAATTATAAATCCTCGCCAGCAACGACTGCCACGACCGTGCCCTTTTATACTATTATAAAATAAAAAATAAATCAGCTTCACGCTGTATCCCACACACGGCAGGGTAGGCAGAGGGAATCAAGTGTCAAGACACTCCGTTCCCCACTTTCTGCCGAATTCTGGAAGCATTGCGTGT
>DWAO01005583.1:0-11637 GCA_018230605.1 Heliconius congener
TAATAAAAATTAACTGTGATAATCAAACAGAAACTTCCCCTCACCATCCCCAGTCTTAAAATTAAAAGCGTTCGCGGACCATATTTAGGATTCTGTGGACCACTGGTTGGGAACCAGTGCTATAGATAGATAAGAAAAGTTTAAAATAAAAAAAAAATATATAAATATAAGTTTAGGACGGTATTATAGTATATAATATGCCTGAAATTATACTAAAATATATTTTAAAAAATAAAATATATTTTAGTATAATAAATCCAATTATTGGATATGTAAGTAATGAATTATTTCCATCACTTTGGTAACAAGACGCAGACTAAAATTAGCAATGTCTCAAAAAATTGAGCGAAAAGCGGAGTGACTTAAGATAAGATTCCTTCCTACCCTACTCTAAAAACGTGAAATATAAAAAAAAAAACAACTCACCAATTATTTCCTTCAAAAACGGCTTCCCGTCCATATCAACCGAGGAAACACGCTCTTGCCCGTTCCCGTGCACCATTAAGTGTTTCTCCCAATGCGTGAAAAACTCGGAGACAAGTAAAATCTCCTGACAAATCTTGCATTGAAACTTTCTTATACTTGACGTACTTTCATTATGAATCGAATGTACACACACATAATTATATTTAATATGTGCAGTGACATGACAAGACAGTTGTTCTATATTCTGGAATACCGCAAGACATTGCGGGCACGCCATTTTGTTGTAATTGTGCAAAAAAAAATGGTTGAGGTACTTTTTGAAAGACTGATATGGATAGTGGCATTTCGAGCAACGGTATGTATGTTTATCGTCGTGTATCATTTTCATATATTTCTCGCCGCCGAACTTTTCATATTTGCTTATGTTGACCACGTATTTTTTTAGTACTTTGTCGGGATTGCTGAAAAGAGTAGCGTTTATGACGTGAAAACGTCTTATAAATAGTTAAACGCCGGCTGCACGCACGATAAAGCATGACTCGTTATCACTTCCGCCTGTCGAGAGCGCGGCGCAAGCGTAGGAGAGGCACTAGAGGATCGGCCTAAGCGTTCGGCTTGTGACGCATCTACCACTCTTCACCACCACCACTTCATCGGCCGATACGTCAACTGTTTATAAGTGAAGTAAAAAGCGAAAGTGTTGTTATAGCAACAACTGCGGCAAAAGAGATAATTAATTTGTACATTTTAAGAATTTGATTCGCGAAATATAATCAATCGGCGATATCAGTAATAAGTTATGGTTTGGATATAGTCGGTTGTTGGTTTCAATTAACTGCGTGACTATAACGCAACGGTTGGGGATTCAATCGAAGCCCACTCGAGGAAATTAAATAGTTATTTAAATTTTTATTTTAATTTCTCCGCTCTGGTGGAGAATCCACAATTCGGTGGAAAGTGGGGAACCGCGTGTCTTACCACTAGGTTCCCTTTGATTTTTAATAGAATTCTTTAGATTTTTAATTTTCAACATCAAAGACAACAATCATGAAAAATCGCATACATTTGAGAACTAAATTATTATTTATCACTGAGTTATCAAAATTTTGTATAAAACAAAGGAGTTAATTGAAAATAACATTTTTTCCATAAATACAAATTTATTTGCACTTGTTAATACAAATATTTTTTACCCTAATGTAAGAATGTGCTATTAATAATTTACTGACAACTTATACATATATACATGTGTAATCGTTAAGATCCTTCAGTTTGCGTTGTTCTGTTAAGAGTAGGATCACTATAGGAAAAGCATGAGACTAAGGAAATATTCCTTGGTTTCATACTTTTAAACGTAATGAGCCTTGAAAAAAATCAAATTGATGGTTGTTCCACCCAGCGTTGTTGATTTTTTAACACATTCGAGATTCTATGTATTTTTTATATATTCGAGAAATGTCTCATCATTTGTCACGATTGTGTTGAAGTCGCCGCAAAGGAAAATTGGTACATCAGCATCAATATGGATCAACAACGGTGGCCCATACTGGCTGTTGTGCTCAAATGGAACAAGCTTGGTATTTGGTCCAACAATATATCACTGTTTTGGATACTCGCTCCAGAATGAATATACACAGCATCAAGTACAAAATTAAACTTTGTGTCGGACAATAATAGCAAATTACAGAAATTTAGCCATGGATGTTGATGATAATTTGCAATAGACTGCCAATCCACCGGCTGCTTTTATGTCGAGAGTTCGACCTCGAATATTCTGCCGACAGACCAATTAATAATTATTAACTGGAACTGGATCACAATTATTACGCATCTACGTGACAGTCAATGCCATCATCAAATGTCATGCAATCAGACCTCGGTATCATATATGTATGACATTAAATTCGCTTGCATTTGACAGTTATACTGTAACGTACACTTTCTTATACACCGGCACCCAGCTCTGACAACTGTTGTTACCTCCGGAAACTCGAACTATAATAATTTCTTCTCGAGAAGCTGCCAAGTTTGTACTGGCCGATGGTCCTGCTTCTACAGAATGGTAATTCACATTTGATTGCTGGTGTATGTGATATGTCGTAATATACCGACGCCTCTCACCATCATCTTGTGAAGTTTACCTCGATATTGTGCTCGATATTTCTTGGTTATTCGAATAGCAGAGCATATTATCACGTGCGAGACAATTGTATGCGTTGATGATTGCGCTTTATTTGAACGAATCAATTCATTATTGCTATAAGACGTGTCACAGATACTTTATTTTAGCGCATCTCCAATATTTGTCTGAATCGTTGTAAATCTCTCATCAGTTTGGCTCAAAACGTGAACCAGCGGAAACAAGTTAATATTGTGAACTCAGAATTCGTCCTCCAAGTTGATGATCAGCATGCCATAACGTGGACTTGCCCGTACCGGTAACAGATGTCTGAAAATTCTCCATATAATTACATAGATGCTTTCGAATGGCTTGTCATAAATGCTGGTAATCCTACTGCAGTCGGTAGTATTTTTTTTTAATAAATAGCTAAACTTAACATGCTGTTAAGTTTTGCTATTAGCCGTGTGATCCCGGCCTAGAATAGGATCATTTTGCTACTGGTGGTGTCGTAAAAGGCGACTAAAAGGCGACAAAGTACGTGCGGTAGACTCACGTCGCCAGCAATGGCAACACGCATGGACAAACTCGACCGGATCATTACCACCCTCCGCATTTAAAACCGGCGTGAAGTAGTGGTTTTATGCCACTGCGTTTCGCATCAGGTAATGCCGGGTTCCAGTGCCCAACCCGTTCTAAAGGCCGGCAACGCACCTGTAGCTCCTCTGGTGTTGCACGGGGCCGCCGCCCGAACCCGAACGCTCGTTTGCCGTGTCTTTTCTATAAAAAAATAAAAAAAAATGCTGATTTCGTCCGTCCACGAAAACAGTTTTAAGGCCATCGAATATATTTCTGTAGGCGTGCAAATTCTCCGTAGGTAGGAATTTTATAACGCGAGAATTTGTAAATGCACAGTAGAACCATCAAGAGATATAGCGCGATTAACTGTGCTCCTGAGTGTAGCAGTTGTACGTCTCCATAAGTCACTTTAAGGATTGGGTGTTCCTTTACAATCGAGAATCCTTGTCAGGGAACGTTAACATCATCGACGTTCCCGCCACTATTTTCTCCTCTTGTAAATCACTATTATCATGGACTTTAAGTTCCTCCATGACATTTTCAATGTTTAAATTCGTGTCGAATAGGCTATGGCGTTCCATAATGATGTCTTTGTTGTCGTCAAATAATTGCAAAAATTTATTTTGATCAACAATCTCTGACATTTCATTGCGAAACTGTACGTAAAGTAAAACCATCTCTCGTTTATAATTAATAGTTTCATTAACATTGTAGCGTCTGTATCGTATGACTCGTCCAACTTGTCGTCTGCGATATTCTTTTGGTGCTCGCGAAGTTCTAGATTCAGGTACAGCTTCAGAATCTTCACCGTCATCCACATGCACGTCGTCTTCTTCATCAACGAAATCATTAACGTTAGCATACCACGAAGCGAACTCAGCCAAATAAATTTGTTCTAAAGATGCGGGTCGTTCTTCATATCGCTGTATTATGTTTATGGTCGAAACTTCAGTGCCGTCTCCATCGACACCTTCTCGATCCACCTTTTGACGCCGCTTGCGGCGACATTGTCTTTCTGTCGGCCACACCGTCGGGATGTACACAACTTGACAATTTGTCTCACTCATTGGTTGGCGTAGTAGATACCATGCTGCTTCTTGAACTGACATCTCAACTGCGTTAATCAGTTTGATACTTAAAGCTTTCAATTGGCTTGTGTAGTCGCGGTCGGGATGCTCTTGTATCATCTTAGTAACCTCACGACGAAGGTTACTCATTCCACGGGTTGTATTATTTATATACTTTACTACATATTCTGCACAGCTGAACTCATCCAAGATGAACTGAATGTCGATGTTAGAGTTGACTTCGCCGGCAAGGTATGGATTGAACGTGTTTGTCATAAGTTCATCAAAGTTTCGTCTGAACATCAGAGTTGGTCTGTGCAACGTTGAACGTAGAATGTCGAGGTATGAATCGTAAATCAAACCATTAGCATTAAGAAACTCATCCATGCATGCGTATTGACGTTCACCGAGAGACGTACGTAGCTCACTAGCCTTCTGTTGTAGCCTTTGGCGGTGTTCATCTGATAGAGGTATCGGAACCAAAACACGGGTCGTGAGCATAGGCCAGTACGGGATCCCGTATCTGCAAGTTGTCTTGCCTCGCTTTGTGCAAGTGTTTGTATGTTTGTGTATCTGATTGGCGTATACAGAATTGTTTGGTACATCATCTCGAGCAACCGAACTTAATTTTTCCACGAGATCGATGGTTTTTGGCATATTTTCCGACACAGCCTCACGTGGGTCGTCGTTTAACCACAATAAAATATGTGCGTTTGGGCGTTCTTGATGCTGGAACTCAATACGAAGGAAGTAATCTTTAACGAAATACTTGCCGAACGGGTTGTAAGTCAGTTTGGATTGCAGCATTTTTATCAAAGAACCAACAAGCCTGTAGAAATATATGCAGCACGTAACAGGATCGTCACCCACTAAAGTACAACGCTCAGAAATATTGAGATCTTTTGCTGTTTTCCCTGGATATTTTTTGCTCAGTTTGAGAAGTATAGTGAGCAGTTTCAACCAGTATATTTCGTTAGCACTTATAGATAGGAAGAAGGTTGGTTTACCAAGTTGACGGATTATTGCAAAGAGGTCTCGTTTGCAAGTCATTTTCATGAATGCGAGGTTTTGTGTGACAAATTCTTTTAAAAATTCTGTGTCCTCTAATATACGTCGTGTAACATTCTCCGTAACCGAAACATTGCGAGGCTGGCTGTGAAGTCTATCGACCATACGCAGCCGTAATATTTTCATTGCAACATACAAGATTTTTTGAGGTGTGGCTCCGCGTCTGTCACGACGTCGTATCTCACTAGTCGCTATCATATAAGGTGTTACTGCTCCCACCTTGTATCGGCGTGGCTCTCCGAAGTATATTGATGGAAACGAGAACTCTTCTGCATGATGGTCAAAAACATTATTGAGAGGTGTTGCGGTGATATTGAAATAATCTTCTTCGTTCCACATCATGGTTTGTTGTCTTGAAGCGAGAATCTCAGATTCCGGCGTGTTTTCAGCGGAGATATTTTCTATACGGTTGGACGGATCATCCTGTACATCATCGAGATACAGTACATTAGAATGCAGTCTCGACCAATCAACGTTAATTTCGTGTAAATTATATAATGGAGACTTCTGCAGTACAGTTAGCCACGCACTGATTGTACTTTTGGACATGTATCCGCTGATGTAAGTCGATTTGTGGGCAAGGTTTCGCTTGACGTTAACATTAATGACGTCGTCTTCATTTAATCTGCGCGGCAAACATTTGGCCATCTCTTGAACTTCCACTGGTACGTTGATCACTTGCCCTATGATTCCATAAGATAAATCATGGCGCAGGCGACGCACTTGCATAAATGGCAGACGTGGCGATATTAATCGTTCACTGATGGGATCCAACGGTGGTAGACCTGGTGGTTGGTCTGGATATGAGAATCCATTAACTTTTGCTAAGAGCGGCATCGATTTTCTGTTCAGTGTACGTCTGCAAGTTTTACAAGACATTTCATATTCTTTTTTGCACAGTCGTCGTTTTTCTTTGATGAACCATTCTGAGATCACCTCCAGTTGTGCCGTAGTGATTGGTTTGAGGTCATTTTTGAACCACAGTTTGTCGCAAACCGAACAAGCGTAGCCAAAATCATTGTCCAGAAAAATTAATTTGAATCTCATGATCGAGGATACCCATTTGGAGTTCCAGGTAGATCTTGCATGTTGTTTACTCGATTGAACAGTGATTCCGGCTGTTTCTGCTTCTGAAGTTCGACGTTTTTTGTGTGTGAGCTGTCGCTCAGTACCATTTTGGACATTGAGTGAACGACAGGAGGATGCAGTAGTCGATTCTATTGGACCACTGACAAGAGCCAAGTTACCAGCTTTGCGTAATCTGCAGTTGCGCTGTCTTTCGGCATCCAATTTCCTCGAAGCTATGACCTGTGCTCGAGTCCTCGATGCTGCTATACGCTGTCTGTACTCACGTTGTTTCTGTGCCTTCGATTTTGGAAAAACGATTGTTGATGGCTCAGCGAATTGCGTTCCAGATGTGGACGGGGCAAAATCTGGCGCTTCTGTTAATACATTACTTATTAAAGGTAGTTGCAGATCCGTGATATCCATAGGTTGGTCTCCAATGGTGTGATTGTAAACAGTTCTGCAAAACAAATTGTTAATAATTCATTTTAATATGGTAATTAAAATGTGTGATTGTTTTGAATAGGTATTGGGTTAGATGAAAATAATTTTTTTACGTGTAATTAAACAGTTACAATTTACGAATCAATCAATACACTAAATTTAATTTATTAACGAATTGACTATCTAATTTTTTACAACTTTAATGACAACTAAGTAACGGAAATCGAGGCCAGTCGTAGCGCAGGACAATAAAG
This sequence comes from Heliconius congener, assembly GCA_018230605.1. NCBI lineage: Eukaryota > Metazoa > Arthropoda > Insecta > Lepidoptera > Nymphalidae > Heliconius > Heliconius congener. The sequence goes on from DWAO01005583.1 coordinate 7,023, forward strand.
TGTGACTGTAAAATCGACTGGTTATGGGTTCGATCTCGAGGAGATGAAATATTTATTTAGATTTATATTTAGCGAAGACGCTATAGTGTCGAGGCAAAGTGCGGAGATGAGTTCCGCCACTCAACACGCAATGCCTTCAGAATTCGGCGTAAAGTGGGAAACGGAGTGTCTTAGGACTAGGTTCCCTCTGCCTACCCTGTTGTGTGCGTGAAGCTAACTTATTTATTTTGATTTAGTTATTTTTATTTAATGTGAAATTTTTGTTTAAAAATGATTGAGCAATTTTTTATAAAATCAATTAACTTTTATCAAGTTAATTAAGTTTTAAATTATAACTTTTTATTTTTTCTACTTCACGCTGTAATTGGCACATAGCAGGGTAGGCAGAGGGAACCTAGGAACACACTCCGTAACCATTAGACTTCTGTTTCTCAATTTTCACCGAATTCTTGAAATGCGTGCAAAGTGGCGGTATTCAACGCCTTACCATGCTTTACCAGAGCAAGGAAATGAATAAAATAATTATCTATTTCATTTCCTGGGTGAGTCGAAACCGAATCCACAACTTGTAGCGTTTACAGCCGCACGCTTGTGCCCCTGCGCCACGACTGACTCAACGATGAAATTGAAATCATAAATCAAATTCATACAGTTGTATGAATACTTTTGAAACGCCCCTACATATTTGGCATAATAATATATTCTCTTGCACTGCGTTAACTTGTCATTAAAATAAAACAAATATTTATAAAAGGCTGGATAAAAATATTCATTTTTAAATTCAAATTTAATTTAAATACCTTTTTTTAAAATCATGAAGAATTTATTATGGGAATAAATATATTGTTAATTTGATTTCATGAAATTAGATAAATATTAATATATATTTGTCTAATATCGTCAAATCAACCGGCTCAACCGGCCGGTTCAACTAGTCAGTTTAGACTTAGACTTAGAGGATAAAAGCATATGCGGTTAAATATTTTTTTTTAGCTTTACGCTGCATCCTATACATAGATAGCAGGATCAGGGCAGACACTCCATTCCCATTAAGACACTACCGTTCCTCATTTTCCACTGAATTCTGGTCATTGCATGTTGGAGTTTGTGGAACTCAATGCAGCGCTTTAACTCATTAGTAGAGGAAAAGAAAATATTAAATATTTATTTTTTTCGAGTGGTAATCGAACCCACAACTGGTGGCGTTTACAGTCATACGCTTGTGCCCACACATCAGCAGAACTGGCTCCTAATTTAACATTATTTTTTTATCTTACATTAACAGCTTCTTTCGATCATTTTTTTATTGAATATAAAACAGTTGACTTTTTATATGATCGTTTATGTGTCACAAATTTATTTAGAGGCCGATTAATTCCCACTCGAGGGAACAAATTATTATTTATTAATATTTTTATTTCTTCGCTCTGGCATAAAGGCTCGGCGTTGAGTTCCGCCACTCAACATGCAATGCCTTCGGCGGTAAGTGGGTAAGGGGAGTGTCTTTACACTAGATTCTCTGTCTACCCACCCTACTGTGTGCGGTGTGTGAAGCAGATCTGATATTTTTTTTATAAATTTAATCAGTCAAAATTGTTGACCAAAGACCGATGCTACTATTTTTTCAATAATCAAAGAACAAAAATATGAGATTATATCTCTAATCAAATTCAGAATTAATTACCTTTTTTTGTCGTTATGCCGCTATTGTTGTCGTAATAAACAATGGAAACCACATAAACTTTTCACTTCACTTTATAAACAGTTGACAAAACAATTCACGTGTTCATCGGACGCATCATCATCGTTATCGCAAGAGAGATGGATGCGACATGCGTCAAACGCTTAGGCCGACCGTGCCTCTCTCCTTTGCTCGCTCGAGCGTGCAGTTCTCGAGAGACGGAACGTGACAGTGAGTCATGCTTTTTAGTACATGCAGTCGGCGTTTATCGATTTATAAGACGTTTTTATCAAATAAAAATATACATCTCTTCTATTTATTGACTAGAAATGAAACTTTATAGAAAGTGATGAGAAGAAGAGCATTGTTATAAATAGTTTAGATTGGTGTCAACACACTCCGGCCACGTTTCAGTTTGGGTTGAGCGGTGGAACTGAAATGCCGTCGTCTTACCAGGGCGGAAAATGATAATTATTATTCATATCTTCGAGTTAAGACCTAACCTTTGTGTATGTGAAAAAAAAAATGACAGTAAATAAGGGATGAGAAACGAAAACTGTAAATAATCTATACATATAATAAATCTGTAGAGGAGTCGTTTCTTTACATTGAGGAGATAAAAAAAATGTCAGGGTATTACAGGATCCAATACAGAATCCATTTCCAAAGATAAAATCGAGTAACATTTAGTTTATCTGTATGTTGTTTAATTGTAAATTGAAACTTGTACAATTGTAATTGAATTCAATCAAAATAAATGTGTTTTACGTATTCTAGATACACACCAAATTATTAATGACAACTATACCTTTGGAATAGGCTGGAGCAAGCATTTCATTTCCTAGGCGACAATCAAATTAATCATTTAAAAAATCATTAATTTGTTAGTAACCACCAACGTCTTTTCACAATTTTATAAAATTGTAATATAGAAAGCACAGCGTTGACTCCTGCCATTCAACACGCAATGTCTCCAGAATTCGGCGAAATGTGTGAATGAGTGGAACACTAAGCTCTCTCTGCCTACCCTGCGGGATACAACGTGAAGATAAAAAAAAAAAACTTAACAATGACGTAATGTTGTTGTTGTGAAGCTACATTGTATGAAAAATAAGCTGAAGTGCTAACACAACCAAAGATCAATGTTTTCGACACTTCAGAGAGTTTTTCGTTAAGTCGACATTGTATATGATGATCGTAGTAAATAAAAACCAAATTCGAAGATCATTATCATCATCATCTTCATCAAACGTTTCAATTTAATCAGAACTGGCAAGACGCGGGAGCATTTAGTATCTATATAAATATTTATTTCTAGGATATTTTTAAATAAAGGACAATTCAAAAGTGCTTATTATTAATCTTTTTGATAAGTAATACTTTTTTAAAGCTTCACGCTGTATCCCGCATATAGCCGTATAAGCAGAGGGAAAGAAATGTTAAGACAAGAAGCGTATAATTTTCTAGAAATTTCCTGGTGTGCGGTGGAGCTCAACGCCGCGTTTGTCTTGGTACCAGAACGAAGAAACAAAAATTGATTAACCGAGTGCCAACGGAATCCACAAACGTCAATTTTAATTTTTTTATTACCTTTTACTACTGTCATCTTCCTCCACAATGCTTATACTAAAATCTGTATGCATTGTATTGTTTTCACTAATTTCATAATAAGCTTCATCTGGTTCATCTTCTACTTTACATTTAATTGGAAAATCCACTTCTTTTGCTTCAAATTCAAAATTTAATCCATTATTAACTTCATTGAACAATTTCATGTCATCATTATTAGCTTCATTAACTTCATCTGTTTCAATTCCCACAGCGACAATATCTAGAAAATCCACTGGTTCTTCTTTTATATTACTAAAATCGGCCATTTTCTTTATTTCTAAATCATTTTCTATTGGAATTTCAAATTTTCTTTTAATTTTACTAGGATTCGTTTTAGTATCATTATTAATTTTAATTTCGATTTCTTGTTTAATATCTTTAATGGGCGTCGAATCGTCAATCTTATTTGTGATACTTTCCGTTAATTTTCCGTCAATACTTTCCGTTTTCCGTTTTTCGCCTGATGTATAGATACTGTGTGTTGGTTGATGGAACTCAACGCAGCGTTCTGATACAACTTTAATATTATCATTGATGACATTTGAAGTATTATTGCTTTCAATTTCACTATCTGCATTTGGTAGATCTAAAATATTTGATTAAATATTATTTAAAGACTTTAGATTATCTAAAAGTTCTCCTTAATAATTGACAAAAAAATTGTATAAATTTCGAATGAAATACTTTTTTTAAAAAACTCCAATCGTTTAGTTTAAAATGTAGTCCTGGATAAGTTTCACGGTCGATCACCAAAAAAAATGATGATTGAAATTTATGACACTTTTTTACGTAAAAAAAAGCAAAATATAGCAATATTCTATACATACCCAAAACTTCCTCTCGGATAAACTTTTCATTATTTTCCAATTTCTTTAATAAGCTCTTAGGCACGATTACCTGAAAGTTAGAAAGAGTTATGTAGTACACATTTATTGTCCCATCTTATCAGAGTGAGGAAACGACAATAATGAATATTATTACTACCCATGAATGAAAGTTGAACTCACTACTTTCGCTTAATTAAAATTCAGATCGTGAGCGTCACATCTGAAATTGCGTGTTGACTGACGGAACTTACCACCGCGCTTTTGATTGCAAAAACCAAAGCAAGGAAACGAAAATAATTTATTTACCCAAGTGAGAATTGAACCCACAATCGTCTATGTCGGTGCGCTACGAAGGCCTCAAGGCCTTTTTTTTACATTATATAATATTTCTCAAAATTAAGCAAAAGAAACAATAAAATTTGAGGCCAGTCATGGCGCAGTGGCACGAAGTGCGACTGTAAAACCGACTGGTTGTGGGTTCGATCCCCACTCGAGG
>DWAO01005584.1:0-11636 GCA_018230605.1 Heliconius congener
CTAGGTTCCCTCTGCCTACCCTGCTGTGTGCGGGATACAGCGTGAAGCTGATTTTCATAATATATTAGGTGTATTTAGTTTTGTTTGTTATTAATTATTTAACTAAATAATTTAAGTAACAAGTTGTTACTTAAATCATTTAGTTAAAGTATGTTGTTACTAACAACATACTTGTACTATGCTCATACTTGTACTTTTTTCGTAGCGAGTAAGAACCCGCTACTTGTCACTTATCCACTTCCACTGGATTGCTGGAAGAGATCTCTTATATATAGATAGATTGTGAACTAAAAATTTTTAATGTTAAATACTTATTTAGAAAACATATAATAATATAAAAAATTTAACGTAGCGGGACTCAAACCTGCGCCTCCTTCAAACCGACCAGGTGCTAATAATAATATTTTTTAACGTTCAAATTTTTATACGTTTTCTAAATAAGTATTTTTCTTTCCTAAGTGTGGAATAACACTTTAAAAATGATATTTTTTTTGTATGTTGTTTCCTTATGTATATTTTAAGACTAAAGAATATTAAAGGTCTATGTGTGTAAACTAACACCGCAATCAAAATGTAAAAACCGAAAATGGAGTGGTTTTTGCATTTCAAGAAATTTGCCTACTTCATTCTTTCTCACAGATTTTTTTAACTTAAAAGAAAAATAAACACTACTAAGAGAAGAAGTATCGACAAATATTTAGTTACCATAACGTGATATGTTAGTAATTTTGTTTAAAAGTTATATTTACTTTTACATTTAATTTTTGACTTTGGCTCTTGGTTAAGCCAGACGTAAGCCGAATATCCCACATATAGCAGAGTAGGTAGAAGGAACCTGTTGGGAACCTGTTTTAAGACAATCCGTTCTCATTAAGACATTTGCTTTCCCCATTTTCCGGCGTATTCTGAAAGCATTGCGTGTTGAGTGGCAAAAATTTATGTCGCGATTTTTGCTTTGAAATCACAGCGAAAAATGTTAAATATTTCATTTTCTCTAGTAGAAAGCACTTAATGTGCAATGCTTCAAAAAATCGTCGGAAATTGGAGGTCGGAGTGCCTTAACACTAGGTTCCCTCTGCCTATTGCCTCTCCTATAATCGGGATACTGAAGCTGTAATATAAATAAACCTAATATGATATCGTCATTGTTTACTTTTGACAATATTGATAATTGATGTAATGGAAAAACATTTGGTATACTAATTATCCATGTATTAACGTATGAGTTTTAAATAGAATATTACTAATACCTTTGCAAACTCCTTTTTTTATTGTAAAAATTATACGATATATGCCAGTCGTGGCGTAGAGGCACAAGGTGTGACTGTAAAATCTGTCATGGTTGTGGGTTCGATCCCCCACTCGAGAAAATACAATATTTACTTAAATTTATATTTTCATTTCTTGGTTGAGTTCCGCCGCTCAATACGCAATACCTCCAATATTCGGCGGAAAGTGGCAAAAGGAGTGACACTAGGGTCCTCCTGCCTACACTGCTGTGTGCGTGAAGCTGATTTTGGATTTTTTTTATGTAGTACGGATTTTAGGAGTACCTCCTTGTACGTATTTAATATCTAAATGTATATTTATATTGTTTATTTACATTTAATAAATGTATGTTGAATTTTGAATTGATTACAATTCGACCAAAACATTAATTATATTCCTGAAATACACATTTTATTTATTACCGGGGAAATTTATATAAATAAATAATAGTTTCGATACAAAAAATTATGTTATAAACATATTATAATATTGTTTTATTCTTATTATCTTATCTGCAATTGGATTTTTTACTAGGGAATGGTCTAGTACATTAATAAGTTAAGCAAAATATAAAAGATGCACTAAAATTAGTAGTAATTTATTTTAAACTCGTTGCTCGTTATATCTCCATACACAAATTGCCATACATACATATATAATTAAGAAATACAAAAAAATCGATACTTGTACCAAAATAATACTTAATCAATAAGAGTCAATGAAATAAATTGATATGTTATAAATTGTTTCAAATTATGTTTTTTTTCATGTGTTGAATCATTTAAATGTGTTTAATATTTAAATATAAAATTAATTTAATAACTTCCAGTTCCTCGCTTCAACATCGTCATTTTTGTTGTTATTCGACTTGGGGATGGCCATCAACTTTTCAACTATAATGATTCCCGCACTTCTAAATGCAAAAGAGGGACTATCTTTAGATGAAACACAAGCTTCTTGGTTTGGTGAGCAATTTTTTTAAAAAAAGAATATATACACTGTAATACAGACACTGTTTTGGGGAACGCAAGTGTCTCAATAAAGGAATGGCTCCCTCAGTCCTCTCGCTATTTGCCAAATACACAGTGAAGCTGTTAGATAGATAAATATACATTATATAGCTACGATAGTTTATTCAATGATAAGAGATAATTTAATATGATATTATAAGTTTATACAATTTTTTACAATTATTCTTACGCTGTTTCAGGAAGTATATCATTTCTATCACAACCAGCTGGTGCTCTCATCTCTGGACCCGTAGTGGACTATTTTGGTAGAAAAAGAGCCAACTTTCTCGTCAACATACCTATGATAATAGCGTGGGTTATTATGTATTACTCTTGGAGCATTCCCGCTCTGTTCACTGCCAATGCCTTGCTTGGTGTTAGTTCTGGAATCATGGAGGCGCCAATCAACTCGTATGTTGGAGAAATCAGGTATGTTATAAGTACTAATTTAAATTTATCATGAAAACACATTTCGTACTGTAGATTTTAAACGACGCAAAACACAATAGACGAGAGGTAAAATAAAGAGAGTCATACAAAAGCAGTACAAGATCTGACTTTACGACGTTTATGTTAAGCAAAAAAATATATATATATTATCGTTTATATTTAATTCCACTAAATAATTGCGTGATGAGTGGTAGAACTTAACTTCGCGCTTTGCCACGACACCAGTGCGAAGAAATGAAAATATAAATGTTAATAAATATTTGATTTCCTCGAGTGGGGATCGAACCCAGAACCAGTCCATTTTACAGTCACACCCCCTGCGCCACGACTCTCCTCAATTACTTAAGTATCATCTCTATTACTTAAGTGTAATAAAAGAATACACTCATATGATAAAAGCAATATAAAAGAAATCGATTTATTATTTAGATATATCGATTTCTTTAACATTCAAAGGAACAGGCCGTGACCTCTAAGCTGAGCGCTACATTTATATGAGTTTTTATATATAGTGTGGGAGTGACATATACCGTTATGCGCGGCCCTCATTGCCCTCGCTGGGCCAAAACCGGTTAATATGATGTTCTTTGATGCTAATTCACATGAGGGGACTACTCTCCAACCCACAAAATGTAATCTGGCTTCCATCGTTACGAAAAATCCCGTGATCTCTGTCTTTATTTGTCTGTATGTAGTCATTTTAAACGATTGTTTAATATCTCGTTATTTTGAAATTTTCCTTATTACAATTTTTTACAAACATTCACGACCCAGTGACACCATTTTCATACTGATTTGTTTGTAAATAAATAGAAATAATTCAATAATTACATTGTGTATCTATTTTTGTTTAAAAAACCAAGGCAACCACAGAAAAACCTTTATTTTTAACCTTCTAAGTATCGTTATGTAATTGATACTTAGGCTATAATCTCAATAATAAATAAAACTTAGAATATTTTTCCGTTAGTATTTAGGTATAAGGATTTTATTTTATTCAATTCATGCGAGGTGAATCGACACAGCGGCACAAGCGTGTGACTATAAACGCGACAGGTTATGAGTTCGATTCTCGACTCGACTCAAGAAAATAATTTAACATTTCCACTCAACACACAATGTTTCTAAAGTTCGGTTAGTCTTTATAGGAACGTAGTGCCTTAAAACTAGGTTCCCAGGCTTAAAGCCTACTTTTTATTGATATTTGATTTATTTATGTAGTGAAATCAAAATCAAATAAATCTTATGATTCGCTTATTTTTATTTATTTATGACGTTTCCAATTTTTAATTTTTATATATTGATATAAAATGCCTGCCACGCTGCGACGGTAGCACAATTCTGTGCCAGGTGTCCCAGTCTTCAAAATAAATTATAGACCTTCTCCTACTCAGTCTTAATGGTCACATAATACATACTATTTGATTGAAATTTTTCAAATAGTATTACTATTTTAATATTTTATTTTTTCATTATATAATAAACGGTAAATTAATTAATAAACGGCAATTGTAATTTTCCGTTACAGTGAACCCTCAATTCGCGGTGCGCTGTGCACTGTGACACAATTCTGCACGTCTTTTGGCATTCTTATTATGTACTTTTTGGGGACGATAGTAGAGTGGCGGACTGCTGCTCTCATTTGTCTTGTAGCTCCTGTCGCATCAATGCTTATGGTTATATTTGTAAGTATATTTTGAACTAAGTGAATTGTATTATTTCTTTTCGCTGTCAAAATTAAATCGGATTAGCGCATATTGGTAATCTGTGATAGTAATTTCAGAATTTTAAATTAGTCTTTTTTTTAAGAATTAGAAGTTTACACATTATTGACATCGAAAACAAAGATATTTCATCAATTTGATGTAACAATGTGTTTTCTAACACTCAGTTCCTACTGGATCCTACGAATGATGCAGTTCAATTTGAAATATAGTAATGAAAAAAAAAAATGAAATCAATAATATATGACAATTGTAAACAATGTAGAAAAAGACAAATTTAACTTTGCAGTCACCAGAAACGCCAGTCTGGCTTCTAATGAGACACAGAGACGAAGAAGCTCTAAAATCTCTTTGCAAACTCCGCGGATGGACTACGCCAGATAACGTTAAAGAAGAGTTTGACGATTTGAGCAACTATAGTAAAAAATTACAAAATTGCGTTATATGCTCTAGCATAGACCAAAACGTTAAAACATGCCCACATAGTTCCATGAATTGGTTTAAAAGGTAAATGCAAAATCAAATGTAATTAAACACGTTAGAACAATATTAAATACAGTCGTTCCGACTTAGAAGTTAATTGTTGGAGTAAAAACAAAAGATACACGAGGATTACATTACAGGGATACTTTATGTGTTAGTAGATATGTGCTATCAAAATAGACAAATTGATGTCACAAAATAGGCAACAAACCTAATTGAGCTATTACAGCGATGGGATCAATTGCAATAACTACTTCCTTTTCAATTGTACCTAGCCAATTGAGTCTTTATAAATTTTAGAATTTAATAAAATTTCAAATAATAAAAACTAAAATGAAAAAGAAATTGGTTAATATTATAATGGGCTGATCCATTGAAATAGTTTTATAATAGTTACACGGCACATAAACATATCAAGGATTAGCTTCACATATTCTGATAAAATATACATTTTGCATCAACTTCACATACTAATATGCAATATTAACATAACAATATTTAAGATACTTTCTGAATTTTCATTTAAGTAACCATACTGTCGAATATGTTAAAAAGATGTTTATACTGTCATGTTCACTTTCAGACGTATGCTCAAGGTTAGATATGTGATGCTTTGTAAAGAGACGTTGAGGCCATTATCATTAGTGATTATGTACTTTTTGTTCTTTGTTATGAGTGGACTGACACCGATTAAGCCAAACTTGGTCAACGTTTGTGGAGCTTTTGGTATGGCACAAGAAGGAAAGCGGATTGTAGTAAGCATATATATTTTTTTATTCATTATTTAATATTGTTTTAAGTATACTTAACTGTTCTAGACCAAAATAACCATTCCGTTTTATTTGCTTTTCAACAATTAAGTTACACTAAAGGCTCCGTAATATGAATTATTTAATTTTCTGCCAAAATTTATTCATAGATTATAGTTACATATCAAAAATTTTTACTCTGACATGAATATGTATGTAAGTAAAGGATGTTTGTCTAGTTCGGTGAATCAATTAGCGAACTTTAGTAAACTATGCAACTTCTTCAATTAAAAATTATTATTAGAATTTCTTTTCCTACTTTTCAGTTAATGGTCGGTATTTTAACATTCGTCACGAGTGTCTTTGTTGTCGCTGTTATCAGAATTGTTGGCAAAAGAAAACTTGCGATTTCATCAATATTTGCAAGTGCAATAGTTTGCGTGTTGCTTAGTATATACGCGAGGCAAAACTTAGATGATAAAGTATTTTCATATGATCCTAAAACGTTTCCAAAGACTACTAGTATGGTACCCTTGGTACTGCTGTACCTGTTGACCATATTCACTGGACTGGGTATACCTTGGGTCTTGCTGGGTGAAGTTTTCCCCTTCAGGTAATTTGAATATTTTATTAAGTTTTTAGATTTACATATTTGTATGGATTAAAATAATATTTCTTTATATCTTAAGTTTTCAAGTGTTAAAGAATATTCTCAAACATTTATGAGAATGTAGTGCATTTTTTATCTAAATTAATGTATTTCACAGGAGCCGTGCTACAGCTCAAGGATTGTCAGCAGCGAGCAATTACTTATTTTCATTTTTGGGTTCAAAAACTTTGATTAATTTAGAAAGCAGTGTCAAATTATGGGGCACTTTCGCCACATATGCTAGTTTCGGCTTCCTGGGAACGATATATTTGTATTTTTTCTTGCCAGAAACCGAAGGTAAAAGCTTACAAGAAATTGAGGAATATTACAAGGGAAAACTTAGAATTTTCGCTGACGATCCCATAATAAATACATTTAGAAAACGAAAAGAAGATAAAAGATGAAATGACTCCAAGTAATATTTTTATAAGATAAAATAAATATATCTTTAAGTTACTTATTTTGTTTACGGTTGTTGCTTTATGTGACTTATTTTTTTATATTTTTACAAAAAAAAAAAGAAAAAATTTTATAAAAAAAATATATAAAACTTATTTTAAACTAAAGAAAATACATATACTGCTTGTAAAATAAACTACAGTGAAGGGTTCTCAATTCTCGCTATGAATAGAGGGATAGCAAACTGTGTATCCCAAAGAACAGCTAAAAATGGTCTGCTAGCCTGAAAGATTGCAGCTGGCTCGTCATACGACAACGCAATGGCAGCGAATCCAGATGCAGCAGCAGCAGAAAGTCCTTGTTCGTCTACCGATAAGAAGCCAGTGTGAACAGCTTGAGATATTTCAGGAGAGTATGTCCTGTAAGTACCTATACCTGTCAGGTCACTTTTAGATGAAAATATGCTAGAAATACCCATCTGAAATGAAAAATAAAATGTTTAAAATTTTCAGACATAAAATATATAAAATAACATTATAACTGATCTAGTAATAAAAATGTTAGTAAATCGTATTCTGTAATAACATCAAATTTAAATGCTTACGTTTTTCAACACTGGTATCATATCAGTATCAGATTTGATCGTAAACTTTGGAATCTCCAATTGTATTTCAGTTTCGTTAAATTTATGGAAATTCACCAACTTCATATTTGTTAAAGAATTTAAAGCATTGTCTACGTTAGACAAGCGATGTGGTAGTATTAATATTAACGAGTATTGGTTTCGCTGCAAAGATAAGAAAATTATATATCAATAAAAATGTTGAGTGATAACGTAATTTTTCTTTACCGTACCATTTTAGTACGCCAAACGCAAAAGGAAACAATATAAAAAAGCAAAAACAATGCAGTTTGTAGATATCTGTACACAGATTACAACAGAGTACAACAGAGAGCAGCATTCAGTTGCGATACCGATCTCACAACATTTCTAAAATAATAAGAAGAGAAGATTTATTTACTCCTAAATAAACAGCAAAATTGTTATAATGAGATTTAGTGCTCAGTATTATTTATACCGTTAAGAAATATAACAAAACTTTGTTTTCATGAATAGTTTATTTATAAATAATTGATAGAATATCATAGAAATTTGGTTTTCTAAGTCTCTTGTTTTATTATAACTAACCTAATTTGATTTATTTCATTTTTTGCTACTTTTGCCAATATGATATAATCATTATATTTGAATATTTTCAATAATTGTTTGGAGGTAATAGATATCTGACTTTTTAGGTCCATCTAATTAATAAGTACACCCTATAACTTTGAAATCACTGCCAGACACGTATAGTTAAGTTACTTCTACCTCTACCGGGCTCTACATGATATTATCTATATGTCTTTACTATGTTAAAATTACTGATATTTACCTCAAACGGCATAACCGTAACAAATGATTTAGTCTCTTCATCAATACCATACTTATATGTACTGCGCATGCGCATGAATGGCACCGATATAGATTCTCCATTGCTAAGGTGGAATATGAGAGGCTTAGTTGTCTCCTTTCTAAATTTTGTTTCCCACAACCCTTTGAAATATACGGCGTTAGCTATTACTAATTGAGTTTGATAATTAACAGCACCTAGAAATCAATTTTATTTTATGTACGTTTGTATCTATTTATACCTTTAACAATATTTTTTATTATATTTAGATTTAATTCATAAACTAAATTATTTAACCATGCATTACTAGCTTACTGTATGGAAGTAGATTTTCAATTTTGTTATGAGTTTGTCCTGCTACCCATTTATTAATTTGTCTAACTGCTGCAGCAGGTCTTGAAAAATCAATAGGTGTAACTTCACTGCCAAAATTTTGAACAGCAGTGTCTTTAAAGTCAAAGTTTATATCGAAGCCATCGCCAATGTATAAGTTGTTGGACACTGTCAAAATATTTCGAGAGTTTCTTTTCTGAAAAAATGTACATATTTATGTAAAATATCAAACGCTTCCGCTTATTACCGCTCACAGATACCAAAAAAAACTTGAATATAAAAGGGCATAAATTTAGAACAAATCTGTACTTACTGACATATTTTTAAGCTTCACGATGTTTCCCGCACATAGCAGGAAAGGAAAAGGCAACCTAGTCTTAAGACATGTCCGTCTCTACTTTCCGCCGATTTCACGAGGCCTTATGTATTGAGTGGCGAAACTCTACGTGCGCTTTTGTTACCAACGCAAGGAGATTAAAATATTAAATATTTTATTCCCGCGAGTGGAAATCTATTTTTTTTATTTTTCACTTACTCTCATATCATAAGTGAGTCGTCTATATGTAGGTGCAGTGAGGTCAGCTGTCATTTGCAAAGATCTTGTTATTTCTTTTTGGGCTTCATCTATTGTACCTTGTTGTAACAGAGCTAAAACCGTTGCAATGGAAGTGGGAGACACTATTATGTTGCCATTTTGTAAGCTATTCACACTCTGAAATTCACAAAATATAATAAATTCCAATTTTTAAAATAAAAAAATATATATGAGTGATTAACAGTATTCTAAAATACGAATATATTGTAAAATAGAGATTTTATTAATATATTATAACAATAACAAAATAAATAAAACGTGACAATTTTTGATATCCATTTGTGAATAAGGACTCACTTTCATTAAATTTATTCCGAATGTTGTTATTGCGTATGTAATATTATTGAGTTGTTCTACATCAGTTTTTGGAACACCAATAAATCTGACTGGATTTGAAGCAATCGTAGATTCGTCTAAGTCGACGGGTCTATTGGATGTAACAGGAGTGATCGAATTTATATTATCACGATTATTGCTCAATGATAATTGATGAGCATTGTCATTATTGGGATTCAATTGCGCATCAGAATTTTTTCGTTTAAGTACATCTTGCAGATATATATCATAAGAATCTTGTACTTTGTTGGGATTCGCTTGCGCTGCAGTGTTTCTTTGATTAATTATATCTTGCAAATATCTATCGTAAGAATCTTTAACTTCATTTGAGGTTCTTGGACTAACGTAAATATTTTCACCAATATTTTGATTGTTTTGTACTGAGGTTACGGAGATCACTTGTTGTCGACCATTGTTGAAACGCTGTGATTTTACTTCTAAAGTGCACAACGCAGTGAGTGCTGAAATTAGTAAAAGCATAAAATTTCTGTTTTTATTATTAAAGTTACATCCTACGCAGATAAATGTATAATATCATCAGGCTCCAGCATTATGTACATTAAAATATTTATTAATAATTGAGGATTCAAATTCCGCTACAAAAGTTTTTATATCGTTTTAATTTATTTACAAATGCTTAGTGTTACACAATGTTATAAGTAAAAAAAAACTAGAAATAAACTTACCAATTATCAATTTCATATTGATTTCACTTAAAACAGCACATTAAACACGTTTTTTAAACGAGAAATTATCCTAATATCGCCCTTTAAAATATATTAAACAAATGTAAAAATATTCGCACAGTTCGACCTCAGCTCACTACTACACTGACCGTAACGCGTAAACAAGAATATAATAGTGGATTGCAGATACTAAGCTTGTTATTTCAATTTAAACTTTGTTTCCTTTTAAATAGAAGTATATTTTGAAAGTTATAATAATGTCGTTTAGTATAAAACAAGTTTTTTTTATTAAAATTATCTGTTAGTGGTTTTCCCTATCCGAGCAGGTTCCTTTAACAAGTATTTAAGACATCTTTGTTGATAAAAATAGTGAAAGATCAAAGATTGAATAGATATAATATAAGATCAATGGTTAATACAAAATAAAAATAAAGTTAAATAAAGTATCGTGTTTATAGATTAAATTCACTTATTGCCGTTTGTTTGCACATCACTACTAATAAATAATGTATCATTAAAACGTTTATTTTAATGTTGATTTTAAATATATTACAAGCAAAGCAACTGCGATCTCACCCACCTAAGTTTATTTATGAATTTTAGTACTGAATATATTTTCTATTATATAGAAAATATATTCAGTAGATATATATATATATATATATATATGAAATGAAATTCGTGAAATGGAAAGCAGCGGCCTATTTCGTCGTTGTCACTCGATCCAATCACATCTCCCTTTATAATTAAATTATTTTATTTCTGCATAATAAAAGCTTGTTTATCGATTGGTTTCTTTTTTTTTATTTTAAAATAATAGACTTAGCTAATATCAGAAGTGGGATACGCACGAAGTTTTCATATCTTTGTGTGTATCCCATCGCCCAAAGTTTGTTAATCTCAAAATTAAAAGTGAGTTTTTATTTTTATTTATTTTATACCCTCTAATTTTATCGTAGTTGCATAAAACCTGATAAATGCCTCCTGGATCGAATTGAGGACGACAACGGCGAGGGCTGACTAGCCCTCAGCTTAATATAATAGGTTAGCAACTGGAGACCATCCTGGAACGGCTGACGGCGTTGGAGCAGCGTTCAACTCCTACGGAACTCAGTCCAGTGGCACAACGTGAAATTTTTACGAGTATGAGCCCCGTGAACGAAGACGCGCCACGTGAACCACTGCTTTCGAACGTGCCTGTGGCAGAACCGACTCCGTTGCCGCCTCCTACCCTCGACAGTACTACAGTGGCCGAAAAATTCGTTGAAGCACTCACTTCATTAAGCACGGTAAAACCAAACCATTACTATGTTTCGAATTTCGATCCTAAATTGCATGATGTGACTTTGTGGTGTAACGAAGTAGATAGGGCTTGTATACGTAATAAATGGGATGATATTGAGTGTCTGGCTCGGGTTGCTCATTGTCTCAAAGGTGATGTCTAGTGATGATAGAACGTGGACAAATTTTAAACGTGAATTAATATCTTTGTGCCCTAAACA
>DWAO01005585.1:0-11635 GCA_018230605.1 Heliconius congener
ATATATATATATATATATATATATATATATATATATATATATATATATATTGTGTAATTTTCTAGATTAAAATTGAAGGAACTTTGCGTAATTTGTGATGATTAAAAAGTTTTTAATTTTTTCATATAAGAAAATATTTTTGTGCTTTTACGGTACGTATAATTAAGAATATTATAATTACATGAATATAATAGAATAATTTCACGCATTTTTTTTTGTAACGGAAATAGTAGAAGGTCATTATTAAGTAATAGTAATGTAAAATAGAAGCTACCTAATAAATAATATTATTAGTTCAGTTACAACTATTAAAGCTGTTTAAATTATTAATTTTTTTTTTTATTTAAAATTAAACTGTCTTTTTGCGATAGTAACTACTAAAATAAAAAAGCTGGTTTTTATATCAAGGTTAAGTTAATAATAAAAAAATATATTCAACTTTAGACATATGTTTAAAGTTAAACAATGGGTTATGTTACATCATTGGCCACTCACACTATATTAATTAAATTACTTCTACCATACATACATACCATTATATAAGTTCTCCTGGTGCTATCGTAGAGCATTTATAAGGCGATGTCGTATAAGCGATGGTTGTAGGTTTAATTTCAACTTGGAAAATATGTATGATTAAAAAGAATATTTCCCCATTCAGGATAGACGTCATTTTTTTAGCTTCACGCTGTATCCCGACAAAAGCAGAGAAGGCAGAGGGAACTGGAAACGTGTTAAGATACTCCTACTCCCATTAAAATACTTCCCATTTCCCAATTTCCGTAGACTTCCGGAAGGATTGCGTGTTGAGTAGCGAAACTCAACACCGAGCTTTGACTCGTTACAGTCGCACGCTTGTGACATGGTTGACCTGTGTATCTATAAATATGAAAATCTTTAAACATCTACACTTCTACACTTTATATACTTCTATGCTAATATTACTCGTATAATTCTATAGACTTTCTTTGAGTGATCGCGTTAATCTCAGGAACTACTTAGTCCTAATTAAAAAATAGTATATCTTCCACAATATGCAGCTAATTACATTTGACGGGTATTGCTACTGATGTTTTATTATCTGTTTGGGAATTCAACCCGCTTTTTACTTTATAGTTTGCCATTCCATCAAAACTACGACTGTACCTCAGACTACAAGTTGCTTCGATCAATACACTTTGTATTGAAATTGTTGTGTACATTTTATCGGTCATTAATTAGGTTTCGAATTAAGTTATGTTTGCAATTAATAATAACACCCTCGCCCACCCGTGTTCACGATTTTGTTTGTCTGACCTACGATATTTAATTTTTAAAAAATATAGCTAGTGTTTGTAGTTATTCACTGTATAATATAATAGAGTAAGAGTGATCTTAAATTAAATTAAAACAATATTTATAACTATGAGGCAACGTGGGACAGCGGGATGTCTAATTTGTGGCGTGACAATCGTGGGTTTGATTCCCACGCGTCAAAACAAGACCTTGAATTCTGCCATTCTGTATGCAACGAATCGAAAATAAGAAGGAAAGTTAGGAACAAGTGTCTCAGCACTAGGTTCCTTCTGCCTATGCTGATTTATTCTGGATAAAGCGTGAACCTAACAACAGATTACTTTTGTATTTTTAACATAAATTATATTTATATAGGCCAGTCGTGGCGCAGAGGCACAAAGTGTGACTGTAAAATCGATAGGTTGTGGATGCGATTCACACTCGAAGAAATGCTATATTTATATTAAAAATATTTATTTTTATTTTGCTCTGGTGTCAAGACAAAGCGCGATGTTGTGTCACCACTCAACACGCAATGCCTCCAGAGTTCGGCAGAAACTGCTGAACGGTGTCTTAATACTAGGTTCCCTCTGCCTGCACAGCTTTGTGATTTTTATATTTACATATATAAACATATTTACAATATAGTAAAAGAAAATTATTACTTATTTTTATATTTTTTATTCAATTTTATAAAGCCTGAAAAAAAAACAGTGACTGCCTGGATTTCAAGAAAGGATAATCGTAATTACATGTTATTTTCTTCTTTAATAGAAAAATAGTACTATAAAATTCCTTCTATTTTCTGACACAAGACACAGGGGTCTAGGAATCGAACCCATAGGCTTGTTTTTAACATTTACTAACTACGGCTTTGGTTAATAGCAATAAATAAATACATATTATATTAAAGAACAAAAAATATCCTTTACTTTTACGGCAATCGATCTAGTGACCTCCGTCATTTTTACTAACGCCAAAATGATTAACTACTATGTATAATTATAGGTATAGTTGTTTATGACTCGTCTGTTATTTTGACCTTTGTTGCCATAGAAACGGTGCCCACGCTTTAAAAAGTAGGATGAGGTGAATACGTTCATTGTTTACAAGAAACTATTTAAAATGTTGTAATTTATTCTGTAATATTGTAATATAGTTATCATGGCGACATCGTGGCCTACATGAACAAAAAGGGGGGGATTCTTCAACTTTTTTCGGTTTTTATATATTTTCGAATACTTTGCTAAATCATTAGATTTGCGATACAAGTGCAATTTTAAAGTGTCACATTAAATGTTAATTGATGCTTACTTCCACTGTCCGACCTCTTGTCCCTACCTAACTTTCATCAAAGTACGTTCTGCAAATTGATTATAAGTAGTTCTAGAAAGATTAAGATTTTTTTAGAAAACTTTATAAAAATTCCGCTGTTATATCTCTCGATCTTATATCTACCGTTTACAAATTAACTCAAAATCTATTCCCGATCATTCATTCATTCATTGGCATGTTCAAAATACTTGTTAACTTCAAAATTATGATGCTTAAGGAACTCTCCCATGGAACTGTATTTATACTAACAAGTGTATACTAACAAGTTAGAAGAAGATGACTGTGCAGATTTGATATTAGGACATTTTTTTACTTTTGATAAAAAAAAAATATCGAATTTACAATGCGCAAAAGTTCAGAAACTCTAACTTCAGCTACGACGTATCGGTCGTTCTGCATAATTTATAAGGGCGAGAGAGAACCAATTGACGTTTTTTTAATAATACTCGTTGCCGTTGCCATAGCAACGTGTATGCCGCTTTATAAACATAATAGTGTAAATATAGTCAAATGTGTGGTAGTGTGTGTAATGTTTTGTTTGTTGATTTAATGTACTTAGTAAACATTATTGTTAAGATATATTCGCGTTCTGCACTTCTCCATACATATAAGTGTACCAAATTTTATAATCCTCCGTCTGCGCAATTTTCGTCCAAAAATTTAGCTTCCCATATTAATATATAGAAATTTGTAACCCATAGAACTGTGCATATAAAAACGGTAAGTTCTATCGTCTCATATAAGGATTAAAGAAAAAAATAAGCTTCTTACAAATGTAGAGAGAATAAAGTTCTTACATACATATAGCCATAGATATTTCAGAAAACTCGTTGTAAAATAACACAACGCTCTAAGCACACACATATGTAACGTGCATTTGTTTGCTTAGGCTCAACTTTTATGTTAGTTTGTACATACGACAAGTTAAAAAATAAATCTAAATAGAAATATGTAAAGTAAACGGTACTGCGTAGTTTTGTATGAATAGATAGCTTTTATCCGAGGCTTCGCCTGCACTACAGATGCAGTCACATTCTAAATACCCGAAGTAAGACATGATGTTATTTAGCCTTTGACTATATATAAAAAGACTATTCAACCCAAAAAATAGGAACGAGTAGTTCCTGACATTTGAAAGTTCAATCGAACAAACTATTTGACTTTATGATGATTATCGATATTGAAAAATGCGCCCACTTTTCTCCTTTTTTTTACAACCGTTAACCAATTTAACCAATGGTTCAATTATTAACAATAGCTATTTTTAATTAGATCAAATCAATCTAATCTAATCATCAATAAAACTGTTTTATTTACAGTATTAGTTTACAATTAAAAAGTAGGTATATTTACATATATATGTAAGTCAGTGAGTTAATTTAATTCGAATAATGAATTATTTCCTTTTATAAAAATATAGTCTTGCAGAATTGCATTTAAATTGTAATTTTACAAAACCAGAAGGTTTAATCGATAAATCTATAAGGATATATATTACATATATGTAACCTTATTAAAGATAATAATAAATCTTTTAATGAAAAATATGGCTGACGATAGGTCTCACAACGTTAGCAGAGCCCAACTTCTGGTACCGCTGTAATTTTTAGTTTTTTATTTGTAGTTTTTTAAATGTAAAACACTAATAATCTTTTTTTAACTTTCATTTTAAATAGCTATGTCAGCTTTTAATATTTGCCGAAAAAGTTTAATACTAAACAAAGTATTTCTTGTTCTATATACATACATATGTTTACTATACAGCCTCAGGCCTTTTCACGTATTATAGGAGAGGGCAAAGGTAACGCGATGCGTGGCAGATCTCAACGCCACATTTTTTCTACCAGGGCAAGGTAGGACCGACTAAAAATAATTTGAATATAATTACTCCCTCTAATGGGGACCGAACCCACAACCCCACTGCACTACGACGGCCCTTTCTTCTTCTAATCGTTTTGATTTCTTAAAAATATTTATTTTACGTATTATATTTGCTATTTATTTAGAAAAACTTTATCTGAAAGGCACAATTTGAATCCCGGTCACTGTGTTATCATAACCAATATACACACACAAGCTAATTTTATCTCTATATACTAAAATGTATTAGATTACGCGTTACTGATACAAAGCAAATCTTGATTTGTGAATCGGGCACGAGCCTATGTGGATTTTTTTCCTTTTTATATGTATAAAATATGACAAATTGAATTAAATTAAATTTATATTTCCATTTCTTCGCTCTGGTGTGGAGGCAAAGCGTGGCGTTGACCTCCGCCACTCAGCACGCAATGCCTCCAGCATTCGGCAGAAAGTGGGGAACGAAGTTTCTTAACACTAGGTTCCCTCGGCCTATCCTGCTGTGTGCGGGATACATATGCGTGAAGCTGATTTTAAGTTACATAATTTCTTGAATTTATCTTCGTGTACAGATTCTTTGTACTTTTTCAAGGATTTTTTTTTAGTAAAAGTAAAATTTCATGAGACAAGTCATCAAAAAATTTACCTATAACAGGCTGTAGGTTTATTTCGTTCTCATACTCTTAACGTCTCAATACCCATATGTATATTTATAAAATAAATAGACTAAAATAACGTAATAAATACTTAGGTATGCTTTAAACAAAGAAGGGTTAAATATTTTCTTCTCTTTTATTCTTATATAAGTTCTTATAACTAGACTAAAATAGATACCAGACAATAAATTTAAAAGAACCTAAAAAATACAACAAATATTTAGTTTCATTGCCAAAAAATACGCGATGCACTGATCGAAATGACAAGATAACGTAAGTAACACATAGATAAGCTTTTAAAATTTAGCATAGAAATAAGAAACAGTCTTTATTTACTAACTGGTTCATTTTAGCTTCACCTGAGAACCTAGAGGTTAATTGTGTAAAATCTTAAAATTTATACAAATTTGGTATCGAACGAAAGGAAGACGTTTTTAAAATACTTGGTCTAAATTTGGAGATATTTTGAGATAATATTGGGAAACAGTAATTTTGCGGCAAATTAGCTTGAAGTCAAAAATTATCAGATTTGCCAAATTGGCTCTAGCTTTTGACAAAAAAATGTATGCTGTTCTTAAAAAAATAATAAAAACTTTTTGTGTAAGCTGTTCCGTCATAGTCCTGAATGCAATCGAGATTATTAAAGTTTAACAGTGGTCGGCCATTTTGTAAATAATACATTTTAATGCTCATATTAGATTTTAATTGATTAATATTTGAAAAATTTTAGCCACTAATTCTGAGTAGTCCGGTACTTTATTATTTCAAAAAAACTACTAAGCCAAAGCTCCAAAAAAATGTTCCATGCAATTTGTTTCATAGGGTTTGCATGTACAATGTCTTTTATAAGAGTACGGATTCACAGACCATAAAAAATGATTGCTTTTAGTTTTTTTCTATAGCAGCACTGGAATCTTTTAAGATATTTTTTTTTTTTTTTATAAAAAGACAAGATAAACGAGCGTACAATTGTGTGGCGGGTAAAAGCCGCACAGTAGTGAAGTGCCACGTATCCTGATGGTGTGGATGGTACTTGAGTTTGTCACGTACTGTTAGATTAGAAAGTGCGGCCATGATAAATGAGAGAATGCACAGCGAAGTGACAATCTCTACACAAAGCCAATGTGTCAAGCCCTGCACATATCATTGGGTCCCCAACGATTCAAACGGCTTTACGTTGTATGCGATCAAAAGGATCAAGCTGATACTGGGATGCACCAGCCTAGAGATGAGAACAGTACTCCATATGAGGCCGAACCTGGGCCCTATACAGGACCAATCGGTGTTTTGACGTAAAGTACTGTCTCGCTCTGTTGATGACCCCTAGTTTCTTCGAAGCCAACTTGGCTTTGCTTTCCAGATGATCGCGATACTGGCAGTCACTCGAAACGCTAAGGCCCAATGTGCTGATACTGGGCGCGGCTGTACGGGAAGTGTTTTGAAAGGCGAATGGTTTTTTTTTGTGATTAACACGCAAACTTTTGTCTTCTTGAGGTTGGATTGAACTAGGTTAAGGAACTTAGTTCGTTAACACCCTACGAGGAAACATTCCCGAGGGATGCCCCAACTGAAGGTACAAGTTTATTTCAGCACTGGTCGATATTTTCCTGAGAAAGACTTGCGCGGCCGGAGTAAATAGCGTCCACATGTGTCATTAATATGTAGGAGAAACAACGTACGGAACAGCACGCAGCCTAGAGAAACGCCAGCGTTCACGGCCATCGGAACCATCGCTTTTCCTCGGGAGCGGGTGGATAAGAGCGCTCCTCCTTGAGTCTGGGACGCCAACTGAGTAAGAGTGCGGAAACAAACGGATAAGCACCGGTTTCAGCACAGGAGCACATAAACAGAGCACTAAAGAAGAGAGTTGCCATCTGGCCCGCTTGACTTGTGGATGTCCAAAGAGGACAGAGCTCACCGAAAAGCTTTTTGACTGAACACCGCAGAATGGTCAGCGACGTTGTCCCTGTGTCATCCAAAGTTGAGTTCGAGGCAAAGAAAACGGCCAGAAGATCGGCTTTCTCTTTCGCGGTATGGGCCAAGATTTCATTTCCTGTGTGTAAAGGCGGAAGCGAAGACTGGCTTAAGTTGCCAAGTGATGCCTTTGACGGCGCCCAAAACTGATGAGTTCCGGATGGGTAGCTCTCAAGCTTCTCACCGATTTGGGCGATATACTCGAACCTTGCTCTGGCAATTTGCTACTTAAAGAACCTAGAGGCTTGGTTATAATTCCTCTTTGAGGCTTTCACCTTCAGATCCTTAGTCACCAGTGCCTCGGCCCAGACTTGATATGCCTCGCCTCGTATCCTAAAAGTTTTTTACAATGTTTTCTAAAAAAAGATGAAAAACATAATCCATACCTACCTATATTTAAATGTTTGATAAACATTCTATCTAAGTTTCATTCACAATAAACATTTTAGCATGTACATAGGCACGTATTGCGTCACACACAAAAATCGACTACATTCGCAGTCTTCACGCGTACGCATTTAAAATTGACCGTGAATTCTGCAATACTAATGTAAAAATTCGCGTCCGACTCAAAACCATTGACTAACTTCTCAATTTGCCTACATTTTATATATTACATACAAATATATTTTTTTATGTATGAATAAGAAACAAATTATGCCATTCATTAACCATTTTGTGTATGCGTTTGTGGTTTTCGGTACACTATAGATGCTTAATAGGTAAAAATATTAAAGTATTTAAATTTATTTGGTATTTTATGTTTAACATGGTGATATTGATTGCCGATAGCGTTGCAGTGGTACAGTGTGTTACTGTAAACGCGACGATTGTTGGTTCGCTTCCCGTTCGAGGAAATATATTTTTTAATATTTTCATTTTCCCGATCTGATAACAAGATAAAGTGCGTTAATGAGTTCGGCTGTTCATGCGCATCGTTTCAAAAATTATTGTGGCATTTAAAACGGAGTGTCTTTCTTAACATAAGGTTTTTTCTGCCTATGCAGTATACAGCACGATCACGCGGTATTATGCACACATGAAACTATAAAAATAATTATTAGAGGAGAATATTAGAAGATTATTTTATTTTATTTATTTAATATTAGAGGAGGGGAGGGAAAACAGTGAAAGTAATGACATATCTCAATCTTTGTTAGATATGTGCTTCTATGATAGTTCTTTTGCCCATATGAAAATATTGTGTATTCTATTATTTCTATATCTCGAACATGTATTAGATTGATTAGGCATTTTCTAAATAATAAATCTTAAAGTAAATATGTTTTTAAAAATTACTAAGTAAATAATATACATAAGTAATTAAGTATACTTTGTTGCGTTTTCCCTAGTAAATAGGAAAATTTCTTATAAGCAACTTTTTCTATTGTAACATCATTTTATTCTAGACTAGTGTCTAATACCTATTATACAATTAATATCTATATTTCCTCGCTCTGGTAGCGATTCAAAGTGCGGCGTTGAGTTCCACCATTCAACACGCAAATATATTAATTAAAAAATAATTTTACTGTGATCGTAGATGTTATGCGACGGTTGAGGATTCGATACCCATTCGGGAAAATTAATAGTTAAATTTAATAATTTCCTGATAACAAAACAAAAAGCAGCATTGTCTCCAGAAATAGACAAAGTGGGGAACGGAGTGTCTTAACACTTAAATCCCTCTGCTTACCCTGCTATAAACAACGTGAAGCTAAAAAAATCTTTTCCAATATGGTGTCAGGAATGCAACAAATAAAACATCCAACAAACATTCTTAGGTTCAAAGTAAACAAAGCCTATTTAAATATTGTTACTAGCTGCCTTCTTACCTGCTTTTTATATGTAACTGTTTTCATATCAATTAGCTATCTATATTCTTAAATATAAAATTCATTGCGCTGATGGTGGAATTCATATTCCTGTTAATGCTGTGATAGCTGGTTTGATTCCCATTTGGTGAAATATAGAGTCATCGTCGAGAGATAGCTGCACACTGTAAACGCGGTTCTGAGTTCGATGCCCACACGGGAAAATAAATGATTATTCAGTCTGTTAAGATAAAACGCGACATTAGGCTGCAACAAGTAGGTAAATAATACCACGATTTATATAATTATGATAAGTTACGTGACCACACAAAACTATTAATATGAAAGTTTTCAACACCTAAGCTCACAAATGTGTTTAAGTCAATTACAAAATTTGGACGAACTAGAATTTAGAACAGAAGCTATTAAATAGAAAGTATAGTAAAAAAATAGATACAAACAATAAATCAATCCGCGAGTTGTAGTCGAACCCGCAACCGTTCGTTGCCTTTACTCGCTCCGCTACGACAGCCACAAATTGAAAAATGTATATTTATTATAATTTTCTTATTATCCACCCTTACATCCATATATGTATATGTTCAGAAAATTGGTGATTTTTTAGCTGGTCTCCAAAAATATAATTTAAAATGCTTCCTATTTCCCTTGCGGGTTAGACAATGGTGAGTGGTGGCGACGCACTTCCTTTTTGGTTTTGATCGACGCGCTTTGATTAAAATTAGTTTTATTTCTATGAACAATGTACTAAAATGTTAAAAAAAGTTGAGTTTCCTTAGTTATATATATATTTTTGGGTTTTTTTTCTTTTTTTTTCTAAGTATAATTTTGCACACATAGTCCATTCTATTGTTGGCGACTTTGAATACCACTTCAGATAATGTTTATTGATGCATTCACAGATTGAAGAAGTTTTTACTCTCTTTTTAGATTTATTGCGATACGTGTGACATTCTTTACAAGGTTATACTTCACACAATTAGAATTTAAGTAACGATAATTTAAATAGCTTGACATGTTTTTTATTAAAGGCTCTCGCCTTCGTGGCATAGTGGGACGGCTTTGGACTGTAAACGCGACAGTTGTGAGTTTGATTAATATAATGAGTAATCATTATATTAAATTTATATTCATTACCCTATTCTATTAAGAAAAGCGCGGCGTTGAGTAAATATAAAAAAGAGGGCAATATATCGGAAAATCACGGGAAATTTGGGAACAAGCTGTCATAACAGTAGGTTCTTTCTACTGCCCTAGTATATGCGGGATACAGCGTGAAGCTAAAAAAATACACCTTCAATTCCAACTCATATCACTTTAATTAACGACTTACCACAAGCAATAAGTTTAATAAAAATGTCAGCAAATATCTCCAATAGTTCCTAGTAACGTCGTTACTTCTAACAATAAATAAATGCGTGCCGTCGCCTTCGCCTTCCTAACGCACGCATACAAAATTATTTATTACATAAAAAAGGTAGTGTGAATATGTGACTTGAGTAGGGTATCACCAAAATTTGAAAGACTGCTTAGAAATTATAATCGTGGTTGTCTATATGTTTTCCAGGGAAGACCTGGTCTTCAGCGGTTACTTGGAAGTGGTAATCATCATTTAGTTAACTGAAAACTTTACCTGAATTGCTGTGCCGATAATCACCGAGCCGGCATTAACTTTATATTTAAAGTTGAAACTTAAAATATAATTTTATAAAATAATCCTAACTTTCTCATTAAGTATTCTTTAGACAGATCGAAACTAATGTTAAGACAGACATTCCTTGTCCAAGGCCGTTAGTTAAATTGTTTCCATTAATAATATTTTATTTTATATATGTGTTTCTTATTATTTAATATATATTTTAAAAAAATATTTTTATAGTGATTAATTAAAGTACTTTCATCATAATATTATATTTCATATAAATTTGAATATTAGTAACATATTTTGTGTCTATAATTATTTCTATAGTAAATAACATTATATACACATTTCTTATTATTTATTAACAATTAAATATAATCATAATTCTATAGTAATTTATTAAGCTCTTCTTTTTTCCCTGTATGCCTCCATCAAAGTTCTGAGGGTGAAAATGGTGTCAATAGTACCCGTTCCTGCCTGTAAATGCATATTAAGACTCAGACCTAAGTCCAAAAATTTAGATATATTTTTTGAGCCATACTGTATCCTGCACATAGCAGGGTAGGCAGAGGGAACCTGGGAACATAGTGTTATTGTACTATATATGTCACGTTAGATGTGAAAAAATATAAATCTTATATATATTTTATGTCCCAATTATTATCAAAACCCATGGCAACTCTAAAGTATACGCCATACGTGTTAATATGTAGGTTTTTATTTGCGAATCGTCGCTCACGTTGTTTCAAAGCAAATAGCTAATGACATTTATGTTTTACTAATTTGGCACGTTCTGTGACCGCCAGCCATTTTACGTACACACATTAAAAAACTTCAAAATAAAATATAATATATTTATATGGTAGTTCTAATTTTTCATTTGTTTTTCTTATCTTCACTTCTTTAGACCATTTCCATCGAACCCACTATCATTCACTAGACTAGCAGTACCAGTCACATCCCATCTGCTCTACGGTGGCACCTAATTATTTCTAAATACATAACAAATTTATTTATTACTAGCGACCCGCTCGCGGCTTCGCCCGCTTAAACCACAGAATTAT
>DWAO01005586.1:0-11635 GCA_018230605.1 Heliconius congener
TTATGGGTATGATTCCCCAAAACAATCATTCCTTCTAATTCAAGTCATCGCTCTGGTAATGAGACAAAGCGCAGCGTTGAGTACTGCAACTCAACACGCAATGCTTTCAGAATTCGACAGTAACTGATAAACGGAATTGTTTTATTGGAATCGAAGAAGTGACTTAACACTACGTTTCCAGGATCCCTCTGCGTATCGTATTTTATTGGTTTTTGCGTGAAGTTAAACAAATTATAAAAGTGTCCTGGTTAATTTTCATTTCAGAAGCACTTATTTAATTAATAATATCACAAGTAAATTTTCTTTTTAAAGAATGATAAATTAACAAATAAAAGCTTCTAACCGTCCTCCTCCATTTGTTAAATAACTTAAACATAAACAATTTCTTATTACGGGGCGATTTGTTTTACCGCATTAGAGATAAACCTGAGATTTGTTCTTCGGAAAGTTCTCGATGACTGTCAATATAACTAAAACCTTTATTCCTCCGTCAAGCTTTTTTAACTTGAACTCTATTTATATGAAAGTGAAGTTAAAAATTGTTTATTAAACTGTAAAAATTTTGCAAACCTACTGCCCAGCAGTTCTCGCGATGTCCGCTCGTTCATTTCGTCCATTGAGCTCTTCCCATGACATTATCCTTACTGACCATTTACACCACACTTACAACTGCTTACTCAACTCTTAGAACTATATTCTAACACACATTAATAGAGTTCAAACTCTAATAACCCAATATTAAATTTAGTCCATTTCAGTCCTAAAGCCAAAATAGCGCATCTAAGGCACCGATGGCCCCAAAGATGGACCTCGCGTTTTATTTCCAGCGAGGAAGACACGACTTTAGTACGATGCATGGCGAAAATATTGCTCCAAGTCCGCACAACCGTATTTCACCGAGGTCGGTGAGGGTCACCGCTGCGGACATTATTAAACTGTTACTCTTCTGGAATCGTGAGACGTGACTTATGCAGATGTTTAAGTAGTGGTTTGACTGATAGCTTTACGTATATGCAGTGGTCGTTCTCATGCGAATATCTGCCTCGCACGACTCCTATGTGGAAATTAGTTGGAAAGTTTTGCTGTGACCGTATTCGAGGTTTAGAAGAGGCAATCATCCGAGGGATCACTAAACGCTGGTATTATTAGTGGTTTTCGCGATGTACGATTGTATATTTGTGGATATATCTATCGTGAAAATGTTCTGATCGGGTGTTGAATCTGTGATATACATAATTTGGGCCTTAACCCTACTTAATATTTTATGTTAGATTTTATTAAATTTTTGGCTAATTTTGAAATTTTATACGTAATAACTCGCTCACATACGCTTAAACGAATACGAATAAAAAAATATTAACATCCCCGTCAAAATTTAAACATTTAATGGAGCCCTAGCTAGTGCTTAATAAATAATATATACTTTTTTTAACTTCACGACAGCGTGAACGTATTACGCCCGCTTATAGCAGAAGAGGCAGAGAGAACCTAGTGCTAGTATAATCCGTTTTCCATTATACGCCGGATGAGACCTTGCGTGTTGTATAGCGGAACTAAAAACTGCGCTTAGCCTCGATACCAAAGTGAGGAAATGAAAATGTTAATAAATAATTATTTAATTCTGCGAGTAGGAATCGAACCAACAACCGTCATGCTTACAGTCGAAATCTATACAAAGTCATTCACTAAACAGGGTCGCAAATAAATTACCTAACAAACTGCTATAAGATGCATCTATTCCTGAAGAGGCAAAAACAGGCACGAAGCTCTACCTTGTAGGAATGTAATTAATACTTTTTGCCAGTAAATCAGGAAGGCAAGTCTAACTGTAGGCGGCGAAATGTGGGAAAATAGGTAAAACAATAGGCGAGATGGTTGTTTTTTTTTCGGTTGAAAGAGCACACGTTGATTGTAATTATTCGCGTAACTCATATACGATATGAAACAGGCCGTTAACTCCGTTTTACTGTTGGTTTAACTTGAGTTTAATTTGTTAATATTATTTGAAATAATAATATTTTAATAATAATATTCTTATTGTATACTTTTAAAAATATGTAAATAAAATATATATTGTAATAGATAATTTAGTAGTATAGATTAATTTATTATTTTCAACGCTGTAAAACAGCATTTTAATTTTATCAAATAAACGCCATATATTAAATACCATACTTTAAATCGTTTTTGTTTAAATGCAAAATTTATGGAACTTAATACAGAAATATAAACTTGAAGCAGTATTCAGAAAAAATATTTACTATTTCAAGTTCATATTACAGTTATTGTACATATATAACAAAAATGTTTAAACCACAACATAACCGAAAAATCCTAACAATCATAATAAACTATAGTTTAACGTTACAACTAAATCAATAGTTAAACCATAGTCTTAAAAGAACAACCAAACCGAACGTTCCATAGGTTTTTCACGTGGAAAAGCGCACACAATACACGCATAAGAAGATGAGAACACCACAACTGGACAGTTATTGTGAGATCACGGTACCACCGCCACCGCCTTCCTCATACTTCATAATTACCGAGTTTAATATTACACGATTAGCTTCATTGTTTTGACCTGCCTTTGTGTGATAATAGGCTGATACTAAAAATGGATTAAGGAACTGTTGCTTTGAAAGTTAATTAAATCAAAAAAATTATATCAGCTTCACGCTTTATCCCGCACATACCAGGATAGGTAAGTAAATGACATGTAAGACACTCCGTTTCCCATTTTGTGCCCCTGCGCTAGGACTGGCCTCATTAAAGTTATAAAATAGTATTCTGTACATAATTATATGAATTGTTTCCATAGTTATAGTAGATGTACTACTAAACTTTAAACTATTTTTTTTATTTTCAATATAACTTTTCTAATGAATTTGAACTCAGTACCAACTTATTTGATTACTTATTTTGAATAAGCAAATACTTACGTTTGGTATTAAATAAAAAAAGACCGAAATCTAAGTGCGTTGATGTCTTTACAAAGCTAAAATTTACTGTTATTTTATTTCTCAAATTTATCATTTTGATAAATTTATATTTACAAGCTTCTTGTTTGAAAATATACTTCTATAATCGTATTATGCATATTAGAATAATAATATCAAAAATGTTATCATTTATTTATTTAATGTCAAAAAGTTCAAGCTTTAAAATTATATCTTAGAATATTTAAAAAAAATACATAGAAACCACGCAAACCCAAAAACAACCACAAGTTAATAACAAACATACTAACATTTCATTCAATAACTGTTAATTTACTGTAAACCAAACAACTTATATAAAGCTATAATGCAATTGGTATTCCTAATAAATTGGTCTGGACTATTTACATGTATACCGGTAAGGAATCAATTGCATTTTACATGTATTAATGTCAATTTGTTCGTACTAAGGAGTCCAATTAACGAGATTCTTCGTTATAGAAACATTCTCACGTACCTTTTACTTTTCGATGTCCAGTATCCGTTTAATGTGAATTAGTTTATTATTTATCTAAATAAGCTTTAAATTATTTTATCGTATCTATTTATAAAAAGTAGGTACTTGTAATATTAATAATTATTTAATGTATTATTTTTTTAGCAAATAAATTTTATACTTTCTAATTTTTACATTCACTATAATAAAACTTCAATTTGATCTATATATGTATATAAATATTTTATATGCTTAATTAAGCAATCTAGTAGTTACTATTTACAATATTTTATCTGTATATACAGTTTTTTTGGCGCCAAAATTGAAAACAGATATGTCCATATAAATAATTATCTATAATACATTTGATTTTGAAGTTTTATAATCTTTAAATATTATTAAATAATTATTAATAAATAATTATTATTAATAATAATAGAGGCCAGTCGTAGCGCAGAGGTACAACTCTGCGTGTGACTGTAAAACCAACTGGTTGTGGATTCGATCCCCACTCGAGGAAGTGAAATATTTATTTAAATTTATATTTTCATTTCTTCGCTCTGGTGTCGAAAGAAAGTGCGGCGCAGTAGTCATTAAAAAAAAAATACATTGATTAATGTACTTTTACGCATATTCAAGAAACGTAAAGCGGCATTATATATTATATGCATTTATACATAAAAACTTAATGCAATATAGGATTTCAAAAGGTATTTAAAAATCGTGTTCCGTTGCCATGGTGACCGAAATTGCATTAAGGTGCAATGAGTGCAATAGTTTAATCTGCTACGGGCACGACCACACGTACTTACCGCTGGGTTAGACCTTGAGGGTCGAGTTCCATCGTTGGTTTAATATTTAAATAATATTCATATTTTCCATGGTAATTTAGACTTTGTACGATTGGTACGATTCCCGTTTAAGTAAATGATATATTTTATATTTTCATATCCTCACTGGTAACGAGGCAACGCGTAGCGTTGAGTTGCCTCCAGATTTCGGCATGTGTCTTTATGGGAGCGGAATTACTTAACACTAGGTTCTTAGGTTCCCTCTGTTTAACGCACTTAAAGACGAGAAGCTAAAAGAATAATAATAAATATACAAATTCCATAAATTCATCTGCTATACAAATTGAAAGAATAATAATACAAAAGAATAATAATACAAATTCCATAAATTCATCTGCTATACAAATTGAATTTGCTATACAAATATATTTTTCTACATAACATTAGTCCCGGCTTTCATTGCCAGGGACTACCTCCCGACTCCACTGCACTTTGCATATTCTTCAACATCCTTGGTGGTTAATCCATGGATTTCATATCCTGCATCAAAATATCCAGCCATCTCTTCCTTGGCATTCAGGGCTCTAATTATCCTATACATACCTACCTATGTACATATAAGATATAACAGCCAATACATAATATTTAGTCGGCCTTATATCCTATTTATTAGTTAAACGGATCATAATTAAATTTTCAGTTTTACCTAATTTTAACTTACTAATGTGGTAAACTGTTAAAACAAGTTAAAATTTTATGTAAATAGATTTGATTTAACCTATATAGTTTTAATCCTGACATTAGTGAGATTAGAATCAATCAACATAGAATCAACTTAAGCTAAAATTAACTATTGTATGTATCAACGGCTTTAGATTCACCGGTCGTGTCATCTCAAATGGCGCAAGGGACGTCTAAATATCAGCGCATCCTTACCTAATGGCTGCTAGCCTCCTACAAATGGTTGAAACACCAACGCGATGATGTATCAGTAATAAATATTATTCATATGTGTTGATATATCATTATTGTCAGTCGTGGCACAGTGACACAAGCAAGCGAATATGAACGCGAATGTGGGTTCGATTCCATCTCGAGGAAATGAAAAATTTTATAATTTTATTTTCTTCGCCAGAGCGATTCTGCTATGTGTGGGATACAACGTAAACCTGAAAAAATTACACTAACAATTACTAGGAAGAAACAAAAAAAATGTATCATACAATATGATACATTTTTTCATTTCAGATTTGTGTATAAAAATACAGTTTCAATAAAGCAGTACGCTGTTGTGTAAAGAAGAAACTGTGAAAGTCTTAATTCTACACGTTTTAATGCCCATCTTATAACGCTTTGGAGCTCTTATTGAGGGTATTTGATTTATAACTCGAAAATTACACTCGCGCGCGTTTCATCCGTTTCATCGGCAAACATGGATTGTATGGGAGCAGCTAATGGAATATGGATAGTAAAATGGGTTATAGTTAGATAGTTGTTAATACCACCTTTCGGATATAAGAAAAGGAAAAAAAATTTTTTTTTTTCCCACGGTATCATTTAACATTAAAGATCAATCCATACATTAGAAATTTTGGAAGCTCTTAATCAACAAAACTACAAAAAATCAAATCAAAACTACAAAGACATTTCCTCTTTATACTTACTACAAAAAAAATCTACATTAAAAAAAACACACACACATACACACTTAAACCCCAAAAACACAATTATCCACAGAAAATAAACTCTAAGCCAATCGTGACTGAAACAACTAGCATGTATAGCCACATATATTAGAATCGACCAGCAATAGAGATAGCGCGGCAGTATTAATTCATTGCAGCGGCTACGAGTCCTAGGTCATTATCTACCTCCTGTCAGAAACCTAACCTAGGGAGGCTAGGGAACCTAACCTTCCCGTTTAGTTCACACGGCCACTGATTTAGAGATGTGTTAATTAAGAGCAATGGCAGCCGTGATGCATATTTCGTTAAGTTCCATTGTATTGCAATGATAAATGCGTTTGAAATGTTTATATCGTTAAATTATATTTATAGTATACTGTTTCTGATACATAGTTATATAGAGTTTTGGTTACTGGATAAACAGGGCTTGACGAGTTTTTATTATATTGATATTTAATTTAATAAAAATAAAAAAAGTCAAAAATCAGCTTCACGGTGTATCCCGCCCACAGCAGGGTAGGCAGAGGAAACCTAGTGTTAAGATACTCCGTTCCCCGCTTTCCGCCGAATTCTGCAGCCATGTTGAGTGGCATAACTCAACGCCGCACTTTTGCCTCGACATCAGAGCGAAGAAATTGAATAATTCAATAAATATCATAATATTTAATAATTAATCTTATGCAAAGCGTGGTGCTAAGTTCCGCCACTCAACACGTAATATCTCGACAATTAGGTGGAAAGTAGAGGACGGAGTGTTTCAACATAAAATTCCGTCTGCCTGCTACATGAACAGGATACAGCATGAAAGTATAAAACAAGTTTATATTTAAATGTATTATTTTGTAAAAAAGCACAAATTTACTTTGTATGATGAAGTAAATATTTTTTTTATCCAATAATTATAAACATTTCTATTAAACTTCATAGTAAATTAAGCAATAAATACGTGTCCATTAGAGATTATCACGTTCGCGTTGCACTGATGCACGCGTCGCCGGAACGGCCACTGTAAATCAATCAGATTTAATTTAATATGGAGGAGCCTCTACTTTCTGCCGTAAGGCTGAGTCCAAAAGATATTATCACCAGTATTTATATTATATTTAAATTATTTCTTTTCTAATTATTTGGACAATATTGTATAGAAAAATTTTAACGTATCAGTATTTGAAATCTGTAGGCAGAGCGAATATAGTGTTAAGGCACTCCGTTCTCGAGTAGTACTCGAGAGATATTAGGTATTGAGGTGTGGAACTCAATGCCGCCTTTTATCTTGTTATCAGGGCTAAGCAATGAAATTCATGAACAGAAAGAACAGAACAGTAAATATTTATTCGCCAGCGGACATTTTGAATAAATATTTAAAATAAGGTGTAATATTTACAACTATGAACATAAAAAAATTACTTCAACTATTTTTCTTTATTTTCTTTTAAAAAGTATTAATGAAAAAAAATCATTCATATTCAAATATATTTTTTAAAACATTACATTATTTTCAACTATCACTCAAAAAGTCAAAGAACGTTTAAAAATAAAATGACATATTCAATTCAATAAATAATAAATGTTGAACAATAAACTCTATACTTATTAGAATATAATAATAACCATATGTTATTTAACCTAATTTAAAAATTATTCAACAATAACCATATCCCATCGTAGGCGATTCCTGTCCGTCTCAAACAGAATATAATTATTGACTGAACCACTTTACGTATGAATGGTCGAAACTTCCGTTACTGACATATACTGTAACACAAAGACAATTACACATCGTCCCACACTTACAAGTTAATCACTGGCTAATAGATTCAGATGCGTGGGCGCACGCGAATGCTTGAACCGCGCCCGTCGTGTTTACACATCTACATAGATATATAAATATAAGTATCATATGGTCGATGAGTCGTGGCCCTGAAGCTGGCTTGCTAAACTTTTGAATATTGTTCACTTAGGAAGAGAATGAAATATAAAAGTAATCTAAAGTTAGATATATCGTAAATACGGATTTGCGCATTTATATACAGGTAACTTCAGGGTGGCCACGACTTGTCGATCGTACTGTACTTATATATTGGTTATAATTATATTGAAATTCTTGTTACAATGTGCGAACAAAAAATGGCAAGCTTAATTTTTTTACTTGTCAAATTTTATGATGATAATATATTAAAGTATACCTGTATGATTTATTAATATTTTTAATAATCTACCATTAAAACATAGAAATATGTATGTATCTTATCTACTATTCGTCAATTTTTTATTTGCTGTTCCTGTATCGAGTTTCGCCACTCATGAGGAAACGCAACGCCGCAACGCAACCGCAGTGATAATTAAAGAAAGACTAGATGATTGATCGACGGAGTCCCAAATCAAATTATGTTTTTTTTTTATATTAAAACGGATTTTTATAAAAATTGTCCATTAATATATGACTTACATTTTGGGATTATTATTTATATTATCACAATATTATAATATTATACATTTAAAATTTTCAAATCAAAGAAGATGCTGTAATTTAAATAACCCTATAATCTATAAAGAGTCTCAACAGCAATTTTACACAACGCTTCAACCTCCTGACATTTTTTAAATATTACAATAACACGCCTACGCACCCATTGTAGTGGAATATATTAAAAAAAAATAAAGTATTGAACTTTTAATTTAACCTTTATTCAAATGAATATAAGATACACAGCAAAAGCTTTAATTCTGCTAAGCTTTTTTATAAGCATTGATTTGCTAGTTTCAAAAGCTTAAACCTTCACTTGATATAAAATTCAATTATTTATTGTATTATGACATTTTGTCTGTACTAATGGCAGTATTTTTTTCAGAAATATAGTGTTAAATTACTCTGTT
This sequence comes from Heliconius congener, assembly GCA_018230605.1. Classification (NCBI taxonomy): domain Eukaryota; kingdom Metazoa; phylum Arthropoda; class Insecta; order Lepidoptera; family Nymphalidae; genus Heliconius; species Heliconius congener. The sequence continues at coordinate 8,789 of DWAO01005586.1, forward strand.
CTCATTAAGACATTCCTTTTCCCACTTTGCGCCGAATTTTGGAAGGAATGTTGTGTGGCGGAACTCAACGCCGCGCAAGTACTTTTTGCATTTTATTTAACAGATAATATGCATAAATAATGCTATTTATGTATATTACTACATTTATGCGTAAATAAAATTCAAGTTCACATAAAGCATCAAAAAATAAAATATAGCAACATTTTGAAAGATTATTCTATCATTAAACATTTTAAAAGAATTTAATGATAAGTCACTCTGTCTACCATTTACAATTTACTAAATAGTTTACAATATTTATTTATGATGATCCTCACCAAATCCTTAAAGTTATTGATTAAATAGTAAATATAAGAAGCGATCTTAATTGCAGGCAAAAACGTTCTCATTGTAATCAGGTGGTACGTGCGATACGTTATCTTAAGGTTCCCATGGCCGTGTTTATAAATGACCGTCGCGGGGTCGCTGATGGTCTCACTGATGGTCATCGCTGTATCAACGGTACAGGCGCGCTGGTAAGTGATTACTTTTTCTGTCTGAAAATTATTTTTTATTAAATTTGTGGGGTAATGTTTAAGTCGTCTGTTTTGAGTAAAGAATATATTTGAATAAGCTTTGAGTTTTATTAAATAGGCTATTTTTTATATTATATTTAGGCGAAAATTAGGTAGACGTTGATAATATACATTTTTTATCGTTTTTATTACTATTAAAAATTAAATGTTCAAACTATAAAAGTGCTCTTTTAGAAAAAATATTTGTGATGGTTGATTTTACCATTTAACAAAATATGATATGTATAAATACTAACAAAATTTCTTATAATAAACACTCCGTTTTCCATTTCCATTATCCTTAACAAATTCAAAATACAAGTATATATAACATGTAAAATAGATAATTACTTAAATCTGGATAACACTAAGAATCGCCATGAGCTGACCTCTGCCTCTTCCTTCTCATTAAGATAAACATATAACAGTTTAGATTAGATTAATTTACTACCTGGGTGTTAATGATAACAATCTAATGCTAGCGATAAACATCTTACATATGGTATTCTCTAACACATAAAGGAGTTTAATCTGCATACTGCAACTCGTCTTAAAGTTGAGAAAAGCCAGTTTAATGAGTAACTATTTTGTACGTTGCTGGACTGTGGTCAAGTAAAATAATGATTTATATAAAATTACAGATGAATAAAAAAAATACATATGAATAGATAGTTGGTATATATATTATGTTTAAAATTTAAGATATATCTAATGATAAACTTTAAATATTTATTATTTCATTTCAGCTTCAAGCGGTATCCCGCACACAGCGGGGTAGGCAGAGAGAACCTAGTGTTAAGACACTTCATTCCCCAGTTTTTGTTGAGCGGCGCTGAGTGGCAGAACTCAACGCCGCTCTAGGAAAAAAAATCCTTCTTTCAAATATGAAAGAATGAAATAAAGAATATTTCTTTTCTTAATTTCACTGTAATAATTTAACTATTAAAATTAAAATAATTAATTTCAAATACATATTTTTTCAAAAACCGTTTTCACTGTGACTGTACCAAGATGGTACTGTAGCAGCTTTTTAGCGATATTTCGAGAGAGCTTAGCGCAAGATAAAACTACTTTGTATGCTTAGTCAGTAATTTAGCACAATCTCACTCATTTGTTGTTTCGAGGAATTATCAACAGTCGAGGAAATTTGCGAAATAAACGCGTTTGATATTTTTGTACAGCTTCTTACATGATCTACTCACTTCCATATTGAAAATGAAATACAAAACGTGTAATAAATTATTTTTTAATTTTATTTTTATTTGTTTACTTTTCAATATATTTCAATACTAACTAATAATTACAATAATTACTTACTACTTAAAAATATATATTATTCCGCCTTTTTGCATAAATATGTATAAGTACGTATAAAATATGAAATAAAACAATATATGTATCTATTTATATACTATAACAGTAAAGTATAAGCACACAAAAAAGACTATCAGTCCATGTGGTACGGGGTAAGAACATGACTCCGCGTGCGCAATCTTATGATCGCTGACGTGTGCGACGATAGCATCGGTTCTCATGGCCACGACGTGCACTTCCGAACGCCTTCCTTCATCTATGGAGAATATGACAACTTGGTAAAACACAAAAAAATATAAAAGCTTGTATGATAAATCTTTCTTCATTTCAATGATTTCGTTAATTTGATGGTATATTTTGGTTTATGAGAAATAATATGTAATTCAGATCGATTTTCTTTAAGCTTCACGCTGTGTCCTGCACACAATGTTAGGCAGAAGTCTCTGGTGTTTAATTTTGGAGGTATTAAAAATTTAATTCCCTACAGTGTGAATCGAACCCACAATCTGCGCCTAAAATATTTAATTTATGTATATTGAACTTTTAACAGAAATATGATTTTTCAGGTGGTACCCAAATCTATAAAAAAATTATAAAATTAGTAATCTTACTCTCATAACATAATCTCATAATACTCACATAATTTATGTTACTCATATTAAAGAGTTCTTCATTTATCTAAAAATATTCAAAAAAGTTTTAAAATAGATTTAAATATTTTATTCTAATGACAGTTTTTAATCTATTAAAAATTTTATATTACATTTTAAAATATTATCAATAAATATTACCATAAAACATATTACAATTTGTTAGTCTGTGGTTGACAGACGGAAAAGTAGAAAATTAACAGTAACCTGATGTTTTTATTGTGATGATACCCGCCGGTTGTCACGTTGTCTTGATACGTACGTCGACGTGAAAGTCTCTCTGTCTGTAACGCGACGTGGTAACAAGTTAATGAGATTTGCAAAGAGAC
>DWAO01005587.1:0-11634 GCA_018230605.1 Heliconius congener
TTACCATCAGGTGACCCGCACGCTCATTTGCCGTGTCTTTTCCATAAAAAAAAAAGCTGCCAACTCTTTTTTTTTATTTTTTTTTCAGCCTCACGCTGTTGTATTCCGCACACAGCAGAGTAGATAGAGGGAACCTCGTGTTAAGACATTTCGTTCCCCACTTTCCGCCAATTTCTGGAGGCATTGCGTGTTGAGAGGCGGAACTCAACGCCGCGCTTTCCCCTCGACACCAGAGCGAAGAAATAAAAATATAAATGAAAATAAATACTTCATCTCCTCGAGTGGGGATCGAACCCTCAACCAGTCGATTTACAGGCACACTGTGCCCCTGCGCCACGACTGGTCTCAAATTAATTTATTTGGTATTACACGGGGCCGTGGGCGGCGCTGATCACAAAAAACAACGGTCCCCCAACACGCATTGTTTCAAATTCGTAAAGAAACTGGAGAACGGAATAACTGACACTATTTTACCTCTAAAATGTATCTTTTCAAAATATATTATAACAATAGATAGCAACGGATGTCCGGTGGGCGGGACAACTGGTGGTCGCAGCGGAGGAGGCCGGGCGCCTGCAGTGCTTCGACCGCGCGCTCTCCCTCCTGCACCACCACACCAAGTGTCTCGACCTCACGTCGTACATGCGGTCAGTGTCGTACAGCACAGCGTCCATGCCGACTTGAAGCAGGCCGATCGACGCGATGGCCTCAAGCTCACGACGTCCTCTCAAGCAGCCACGTAGTGCTTGTAATTCGGTATCGTTATAAAAGCCAATAAATAGGGCTAATAGCTTTAATCTCACCGCTCATGTCCGAAAAATACGCGTACAGGCGGATTGGCGAATCGGTCCACAACAGTAGGTTATCACTTCTCCTAACGTAATACTTCAATTACTGTTACTATTACTTGTATAAGTATGAAAACTTAGCAAGAATGGTTGTAATAACAGCATCTTAAAATGAAAAATAGTGAAAGAAACCTAACAATAATTTTTAAATACCTATTCAGTGATATCCTACTTGACGTTGTTCGTCCAAATAATATATATATGATAGTATGCTGATAGTATTATACTCGCAAAGTTAAGACGTATCTAGTAATGAAAAATCATCAAAATTTGCCAAGGAGTTTTGTCTCTACAACGCCACATACATAGACTCATAAACACATTACTCACCACGCATCACGCAGTCGGTTAAAAGGAACAAATTATTCGTTAATTAAGCTGTATAAGTTCGTCCAGTTTGATTTGTCTGCCATTACTTCGTATCGGGCTGAACTGACATTGATACGGCTTTCAGAAAAATATTTGTTATACTTAACAGAAGGTATTAAAACCGACATTAAAATAAAAAAATCACAGATTTTAAATATCATAAGACAAGATACAGGTAAACATTATGATAAACTTTACATTAAACAAATATCTACAAAGATTGCATTATTCTTCCAAGGGATACCTTTTCTTTTTTTTTATATTAATTAAGTTTAATACATATATAACACTTTATTTTTATAGTATTACTATACGATAATTACGTATATATATAATAAATTCCATATTAATTAATAGACTTAATGTTAAAACATATTTCAGTGAACCCAAACGAGTGCAGATTTTAGCAACCCGCACCACGACCGGCGGGCCGATGATACTTACGACGTTTGCTGGCGGACCCCTCGCCTTATTGAGGATAACCCACGCACGGTTACTGTTGGTAATATTTTTTTTTAGCTTCACGTTGTAACCCGTATATAACAGTAATTCAGAGGGATATGACACTCCATTTCCCACTTTCCGCTGTTTTTAATTCTGGAGGCATTGAGTGTAGACTAGGCGGAACTCAGCACCGCGTTTTGTCTAATCACCAGAGCAAAGAAATTAAAGCATTAAATACTGCATTGTACCTCTGCGCCACGACCGCCAACCAACAATGGCCTCTGAACAAACAATGTGCTATTGTACTGTCTTTATTATTATTAATTTTTAAAAAGCTATAATTGAATAATATAAAATATCACTACTATAACATAATATATCTAATATACCACTAAGAAGTTAATTAATATTACACATAAAATAAAAATAGTTTCTATATTTAATCGGTAATCATTATGGTAGCTATATGAACATAATTATACTTAGCTGGTGGTATTCAGTAAGGCGATGTAGTATGACAAAAATCATAATTTAAAAGGAAAATAAATATTTTGGAATTTACCTGGGATTTCAGATATTAGGGGACACCTAATTACATTATTGTCCTTTCATGACTCAACGTTTTTATAAAAACTTTTATTGTATATAAAATAAAAATATACCTATACCATCAGGCATGGATACGCTCGAATCGTACAAACAACGCGGTAGAATTGCTTCGCGCTATGGACTGGGGGGAGGAGGGGGACGAGTGCCTTCAAGCCATGGGGGACATAGTGCGGCGTGCGCTGCGTAGACCTCTCCAGGAGGACGGGGAGACGGGGGTGCAGCTGGCCCTCGGTGCTTACCTCGCCCCTGTTGTCCCCGTTCCCCCCTCAGCTACTAAGTATGCCCCCGCTGTACATGATCTAACAAGAAAATTCTTTCATCATTTGCTTAGGTAAGAGATTAGTTTTTTTACGATTTTTTTATTTTTTTAGAAAAACTCAGATTCTTAAAAAAATTGGCTAATACCGCCCGACTTGAGCACTATGTAATAGTATTGGATATACTTGAGTGGGTCGTGTTTTTTTTTCTCAATATAGCCCAATAATAGGCCTTTTGTATCATATAATAATTTATAACTATCGACTTATACATCTTGGAAATAACATCGAATTAAAATCGTTTTTTAAAAAACGAAATTGTAACAACTACTTTCATGGCCTGTAGCGAAAAAAAATTACTGGTAATTTTTATAAAATAAAATAAAATTGGCTTCATGCTATATCCCGCACACAGCAGGGTAGGCAGGTCTGGAGGCATTGCGTGTTGAGTGGCGGAACTCAGCGCCGTGCTTTGCCTCGACACCAAAGCGGAGAAATGAAAATATTTCATTTCCTATAGTGGGGATCGAACTCACAACCAGGTTTTACCGTTACATTTTGTGCCCCTGCGCCACGACTGACTTGGTATTTTTTTCAACAAATCTCTGGTATTTTTTTTAGAAATAATTTTAAAAATTAGTGGTATTTGTCAAAAATAATGTCCAAAAGTTTCACAAAGCTAGCATAATGAGAACTTGTTAGGAATTATACTTGAATCATGAAACATTATCGTTCATTGTCGTTTTATAAGAATTGAGGTATTATTGCATGGTGAGTATCAATATTTTTTTCTTTTAAAATTGTAATTCAAAAAAAGATCTAAGAATATGTCGGATCTAATTCTTTCCGCGTGACCCTCTGATACATTAGGAATGTGTTATGTATATGGTCAGATCACGTTACGTCGCACATCCACCTTAGGTCCAGAGTGTGTTGAGATAGTGCTGGCCAAAATTCGCTGCTGTATAAAAGTAATGATCTTGTATATCAGCCCCTTAATCTTGGACGGTATTCTGCGATCGCAGACCACAAAAGTGACCTCCCGTGATTTGGCCTAAGCAGTGTGTACTTGCGCGTGGCTCGCGTAACGTATCCAAGGTACCTGAACTTTACCGACTAAACGGCTTCAGGACCTATTTGGATAGTGCTCGAGTCCTGGCTCTAGCAAGCCATGTATGTGGTCAAAGACACGTTTGTTTTCAAGCTCATCGTTCTCAAGAGTTCCCTTCCGGAAACTTCCTTTGCGCTCCAGCGTCGATCCGTTCTCGTCGATGAGTACTATGTCATTGATATACATTGTCAACCACTTGAACATTGCCCCTTCCTTTGTAAATTTTTTTAGTGTTTATGATTTTTAAGATATGGTTAAGAAGGTCAGTAAGCATGAGCTGACCAAGAGAGCCCAGGGAATTTCAACGATTCGGTCGAAACGTCATCGGGTTCCACCGCTCTTCTTCACGTGACGAAGGCAATTCCGAGTTTTGTCATGGTTTATTGGGGTCAATAAGTTGGAGGTTAGGTGGTGGTTTGTGATATTATGAGGGAGCACGTTCGTGTCGGCAGGCGCGGGCGCGTGGAGAAGGCGATGTGCCTGGCGGTGGACGTGGCGGCGTGGGACGTGTGCGCGGACGCGCGGCACGCGGCGCGGCGGCGCGCGCTGCCGGCGCCGGGCGTGCCGCGCGCCGCAGTGCGGCGGCCGCTGCGTGCGCGGCCGCTGTGTGTGCGCCGGCGGGACCACTGGCCTGTTGTGTGACCAGCGTGAGTGTTCACTTACGCCGCATTCACACTACAGTGCCAGTCACGGTTTGTTCTCGGTCCGATCTCTGTCTGTTAAAATATTCTTATATGGGAAAAAATGAGAGCATTCTAAACTACATATAACTGTAATCGCATATAAGAATATTATAATAGTATGAGAACGAACAGTGACTATAATGTGGTTCACTCTTATATTTTATTATACTGGGTGGAAGTGTCAGTTATTTCACGTTGTTTGTCCGTACCTGTATTTCGTGTGACGCAGTTAGTGGTATGCCTAACTGCGTAACGTAATAACGTAAACACATACTACTAAAAAAATACTACTAAAGGTTAAACAACTTTGAACTTACCACCAATACCTACGATTCGATTTCGGAATGAGGCGTATGCGGCGGATTCCCTTTGAAGGGTTATGTTGCGTGCGTCGTTCTTGACAAATAGCGTTTTATATTACTTATTTTATTGTTTATTTTGTTTGAAAAAATATTTTTAATTTTTTTGGGATTTTTTTTATTTTATTAGGCTTTTATAGAGTAGTTAAAAACTGTGTATGTTTCATTTAAAGTGGTGCTGACATTTCCACCCTGTATACATACACCATGCACGTGTATATATGTTGAACGCCTTATAACATGGACTTCGGACTTGAGTTTAAACATTGACGCGTCTTTAAAATTCTAAAATCTTTGAATAGTTATTTAGAAATACTTTTGAATATTGCATTCGATAAACTATTAATCTCGTTATCTCTATACTGCCTACCATAACTTGCTTTAAATAAAATGCAGCAAAATGTATTTATTATCTATGGTACTGGTCATTTGCAACATATTTAATCACCTACACATGTGATTTCGTATTTACACATATAATCACACAGCCACATATGTGATTAAACATCCACACATATGTAAATACATCCACATATATGATCACATTTCCACATATGTGATTACATATCCACACATGCGATCACACATCCAGACATGTGATCACACATCGCTATAAACGTACATTCCTATTGTTTATAATTCCCTAGGTATAAATATAGCAGTGCCGCAATTTAACGGCGACGCCATGCTCTCTCTAACCAGAAGTCAGTCCGGCCACCAGCAAAGATTGAGCTCGGCTCCAACAAAACCTTCATACGTGGCGTTTAATTTTTCAACTTCTGATCCGAATGGCGTTATATTGTGGATAAACATGGTAAGTTATATGATTTACGAATGTATGCATAGATATATAGATAAGTAGTTCTTATATCCACAACCATTGCATGCTTTAAAAATGTAAAATCATGTGCAAACTTATTATATCAAAAGGTTTCGAATTTTCCGGTCTACGTTACGCAAAACGAGACATTGAGCTAGACAAAATGAAGGTAGCAAAATAAGAGATAAATAAATTATAAACTGTTTTCGTATCTGGTGTAACGTTATCATAAATATTCTTATTAAAGCGAAATCGTGTAAAAAAATTATGTAACAGAAAAAAATACTCTCCACGCTTACGCTTAGTAATGGTCGACATTATGATTGCAGGGTATTGACTATGTAGGCTTAGGTCTGGAAAATGGTTATCTTAAATTGACCTGGTCTCTACATTGTAATGGTACTTTGGAAAAGACACAGGACTTCCCCACACCACCTCAACTAATTTCTTCTTTAGTCCAAGCCGGTTTCATGGCAGACGGGCAATGGCATTCTATAGAATTAAGCATGGAAAACTATATAACATTTACCGTTGACAATAAGACATTTGTAGAAGAACAATGTTACAATGAGTTTGAGTATGAGGATATTGATCTATTCATTGGTAAGTGTATTTCTTTTTTTTGTTTATTATAGTCAAAAAAACCTGGTTACCACCAGGTTCTTTTTAGCTTTGTAATTTTCCTTCTTTTTTAGTCTTAAATGTAACTGAACACCTAAAAGTTACCGTGTCCAACTGATTAATCGATATATGTCGATAAATTCAAATCAAAGACTCAAATCAAGAAGAATCGGTTATATCGAAAGTAAGAACTAGCTTAAAAAAAGGATTTATTTTACCGTCAAGGTGATGGCGCAATGACACATGCCTGTTTCTGTAAACGCAGTGTTTGTGGTTTCCAATTCCACAAGAGGGAATTAATTATTTAATGTTATCATTTTCTTGCTGTAGTAATAAGGCAATGCGTTGTGATGAATTCCGTGACTCAACACGCAATGCTTTGGAAAATTCGGCGGAAAGTCGGGAACGGAGTGTAGCACAAACACTACCTAACTCCCTCCACTTAATCTGCTATATGCGGGAAACAGCGTGAAGCTAAAAATATAAAACACAAATATTTACGGTATTTACCGTACATTTATATTCATTAAAATGATAACCACTGGCGTCGAAAGTGGATTCAGATTGCCATAAGGAGGAATGTTAGGAGACATGTAATATGCTGACACTGAAATGGGTAAAATGTATTGTTTGCATACAGACATACATGATACAACTCTGAAATAAGACGAGATAACAGACCGATAATAAAACCGCACGTCTAGTAATATACTTTCTCACTGCGCCAGTATGGTGTCGTTTTTATTTTTCATTGTTGTAAATTGCCTGGAATTTCGCTTTCATTTAAAACTAAAATAAAAAATTATTCTGATATGTTGTAAAGTTTAAAAATAAAAAAAAATATGTAATACGAGATATGATATAAAATTATCTGCTTTATTAATTAAATAGGTGGCACCACTGATGAGGACGCAGCTAAAAAGATGTTCCCGCAAAATTTTAAAGGATGCATTGACAAGATTGCTACGCGACGCAACACCTTTTTAACCAATTATACCGAAGTGTACAGCGAAAATATTCGTTCGTGCCAATTATTCCCCACTGCCTCTTAAATATTTAAAAATAATGATAAAAATAGATATTTTCTATCTATCAATGTAATAACAGTGTAAAATCGTAAAGGCCTGTCGATAAATCACGTCACACAAATTTCGTGATTTTTTGACGCATCCTCCGTCCTTGTCACCTCCACTTAGTGTGACGTCTCATGTTTGCAATTTTACACCTAGAAATTATTGAATTAAATCAGCAGTTCACAAATTATTTTGGCTCATACAAAATTCGTATTTTAATTAAAAGATATTATATTTTGAAATATGATGTCTCGAAACTTAGAAACTCCCTACCGTCTTAATGTCGTCACACTTTATCGACACCCAACCCCTTTACTCCATTCCTTGACATGTGATGCATATTATGGATAACCCCTAATTAGAATTTCATGTACACAGAGTACATGTAATATACATTTTCATATGATTAATTTCGTATAGACATGTATGTATGTAATTTATTTATTGTAAGGAAAAAATAAAAAGAAACCTCACCTGATGCTCAGGTCATTTTTATATATATTATATATATAATTATAGTGATAAGATAAATAGTAAATACCTAATATTTTCTTTTCATTTAACAACTCGTCAGTGTAGTTTATAAGTGTATTAAATACTCATAGTACAAAACGTTTCTAGTCTTGTTTGATAATATATTTTTACCATGTTAATTTATAATGTAATTTTAATAAGATAGTATGTAATTAACTTTTATAGAAATGTCATACATAGCAGTAAAATAACTTAAGATTATGAGTGCAATAAAGTGTTATTATAATTTTTTATTAACAATGCAAATTTTTATAAACACCTTTTAGAATGTTTTCCAAAACGTGCAAATCAAGATTTAACGAAGTGAAGAAAAGATTTGGGAATGTTTCTTTAAATTACACAATCAGTCGTGACTCTTGGGGGTACGCTTGCCCATGACTAAATTAAACGCGACAGATAATGGGTTCGACATCCCACCCGAGGATATGAAATATTTAATATTTTCATTTCTTCGCTAAGGAAACTCAACACTGAATGCCTCTAGAAGTCGGCGGAAAGTGGGAAACGAAAGTGTTTCAACGGGAACGCAGTGGCTTAACACTAGGTCCCCAGGTTCCCTCTACCTTCCCTGCTATGTGCGGGATACAACATGAAGTTAAGAAAAAGTTACGAATTGGGCTCCCCGGTGCCATCTACATTTGATAACAAACATCATCAAACTTTTTTTTCTTCACTACCTGCTTCCAATATCACTTATTTCGTTAAATCTGGTTGCTTTAGTGTTCTGGTAATTAATTATAAAAATATATAAATTTGGCAACCAATCTTAAAATTGATAATTCCAATAATGACAATGTTGTTGTGTGTTTACAATAGACATGATGACAGTAAGTAGAAATCACGAAAATTATTTACTTAATTGATGAAACTCTATAAATAGATTATACAACATGCATTCATTTTATTATTGAGCATAGCGTTTGTTGAAACAAATAAAACTACCAAATAGAACAATGATATGGTGATTACCATATGATGGACGAGATTTAAAGCGATTAACGTCACGCCCTTGTAAACGAACGATTGAACCATTTGTAGTGTATACACGTATACATTTAGTATTGATATATGTATATAACAAGGTCCTTAAGATCTGTCATCATGGCTATCATAGGTTTAAGAGAATAAGAATTCAGGATCATTTTATGATAATAGAATGACGGTAACTTAGTTAATAAAATTGGATTGTTAAAAAAATTAAACTTTGATCGTACACAAAATATAATTTTATTGATATATCCATGTTTAATAAATTGTATACATATAACATCATCAAATATTATATTATAAACATATACATTTCGTTATACGTTGCTAATTGAAACACAAATACAATACGAGATGCTATCCCCATAATCATATGTATTAATTTAGAAACGTTTAGTCTCGACAGTGTTACAGTTACGCAGTACGCTGCCATACAGGTCGGCTCGTGCACCGGTGCAGGCGGTGGGGAGCCCGGGCCTGGCGGACCTCGTCCGTCGTCAATTTGCGGTCAATTTGGTACAATTTTAATATTTACAAATTCGCCATTGGCTTAGATGCGACCCTTAATAAGCAATAAGTATAAATTTATTTATAAATTTTATATAAATTCTTGTATAATGTCAAGCCAGACCCGCCGTCCCCAGCCCCGCACGCGTGCCTCTCGTAGAAGCTCAAACACGATTTATTTACATTCCCACATTAAAGCAACATTAAGTCGTAGAATTCATTAGGCCTATTTACAAAGTGGAATACAAAGTTGGAATGCATGACTGTATCTGTAGTACACTTCAGCTTGCAATCGGTGTATCATACAAAACGTTTACATATCTAGGAACATCAGATCCCACCTTTACAAGACACTATAGAACATTTATATATTTTCTAATAAATATTAAGCCATAAATAAATAAATTGACAATTGCACATTAGGATTATAAAACTTTCGAAAATTAACCAGATACGTCGCAATAACGTCGCAAGCTGTGCTCGCGGCCATCACGCCTCAGTGGGACGGCACGAAGACTGTCATCTCAACCAAATAACATTTTTATTCAATTTGAAATAGAAAAGTAGGAATGTCTTGATAACGTTTAAATATACGTATAAATATCATATAGAAAGAACAGAATGAGAGAATCACAGAATATTATTAGCATTAATCACGTATTTAAGATAATATTCGTGCGTAAAAATAAGCTATGTCCATGACAAAGTATTACATCGGCGGCACGAACGCGAACATTTAATGCGATAAGTGATTCTATTACATATGACGTCACACCATAGAACCTTTAAACAACATTTATATGTGAATAACGACACTTAGTACGTCCACGTAAATCCCATATGCACTTTTACTATAATTCGTATATTTGAATATAATTAAAAAAGATACTCTGCCTACCTACAGTGTAATTAATTCATTTAAAAATATAATTAGACCAAAGTCAGTAACATTTTACTAATATATCCATTAATTAAAATAACAAACACCAATACGGGATGAATCTAATTTTTTTTTCCATTTTACGTTTTGGAACATAGATATCTCTTAGAAATAAAGTCAAGTTTGACGATCTATCGATACACCGGGTGGTAACAATCTCAATAATAAATTTATAATCTCTTAAATTCCTAAACAATTTACTCTATATTACATAATGTCATCGATTAAAGGTCATGATCTATAATAATAATAATAATAAAAACAATTAATACACTATCGTCAATAAAACGCAGAAGGTACATTAGAGGGTAAAAGAGACGTGCGCGTCGGTCGCCGCGCCTCAGCTGGCGGGTTGCTAAGTTCTCGGTTTTCATCAAAATGAACGACAGCATATTCAAAACAATCCTAAGATACGAAGCATATATTTTTAAAATCAGTCTCATTCGCATAAGGAAGTGATCACAGCACACACACTGGAAACTCGTTGGAGAGCGAGGGGCCTTGTCCCTCGTAACAGAACATTAATATTAGAGCACCTTGGTCGCTAACTTGCTATACTTAAATATGATAAAACATGCAACAGATCTTTTTCATTAATAAAAATATAGAAATGTATGGGAAATACAAGCGGCAGGGTGCTTTTATAATCGAGAAGTATTTTTTATTTATATCACAATAAATACAACTTTTATGTTTCATATAATTTACGTAAAATAGACGATTCAGCATGAAATTTTAAAAGCATAGACTAGAACTTAGAAGATCTGCGGAACAGATTGGATTAGGCAAAGTTAACACTTCCTACATTCGCATCAAAATAGCAAATTCATAGTTGTAAATACACTAAAAATACATATACATATACGTGAAATCTAAAAAACCTCGTTAAACTCGGCGTTCCCTAGGCCTTTCGTTTAGTACAGTCGATTAAAATATTGGAGATATAATAAACTCATCGTCTAGTTCATCTGAATATTCATTAACCGAAATCAAAATATATTAAAAATAAAGCGATTAAAGACAGCGATTATCTCGCGCGTCCCGTCATTTCATGGCGGCGGCGTACAATTTGATTATTTTATTATCTACTATATACATATAAATATTTCAGATTCTCCCGCGGGGCGGCGTCTCGTCAAAGGTTTATATAAATCGAATAATTGCACTCCATCGCCTCGGTCGGTCGCGGGCGGCTACAGGCGGGCCAGGGCGCGCGGCCGCGCCGCCGCCAGCGCGCGTCACGGGCGCGGCTCCACCAGGCGCTGCACCAGCACGGCCACCAGCACCGCCACCACCAGGAACACGGCCGCCATCAGCAGCGCCGTGTGGCGCGGCGCCAGAGAGTGCTCGGGACGCGGCCGGCGGGCGCGCGCGGGCGCCGGCGGCGCCGCCAACACCAGCCGCGCCGGCGCCGACCACGCGCTCGCCAGCCCGCCGCGCACCGCGCCCACGCGCACCTGGTACTCCGCCCC
>DWAO01005588.1:0-11632 GCA_018230605.1 Heliconius congener
CAGAAAGTGGGGAACGGAGTGTCTTAATACTAGGTTCCCTCTGCCTACCCTGCTGCGGGCGGGATACAGAGTGAAGCTGATTTATTTTATGTTTACTTATATGAATGAAAACTAAAGGCACTTGAGTATCGAAATGACTATTAAACAAACAAAGTGTCCATTAAAATTGCTACTAATTACATTATTTAATTAATTAATGAACCATTTATTTTTGGTCAAGTTTACATTTATTTCATTTCGAATGAAACTTCGTTAACGTTAAATTAATGATTATTTGATTAAACTATATATGTAATTTTGTGCTGTTTTGACAATATCTAGCATATACGAATATAGATATTTATTTACATTTAGAAACTACGTACTAAATAAATCAGCTTCACGCTGTATCCCGCACACAGCAGTGTCGACCTCTTTTCAATCACCTCAAGTGGCGATCGAACCCACAACCAGTCGATTTACAGTCACACTTTGTGCCCCTGCGCCACGACTGGTCTTATTCATATAAGTACCTATTCGTGATTAAGTATATCCCAAACTGTAATGAAATTCAGAGGTCTAATGAAACGATAAAAGGAAATTGGTATTTCTTATGAATTATCCAAATATGCAATTAAACTGAAAAAATGAACTTTTTCAAATAATAAATAGAAATAATATATAAGTTTTAAAACTCTTCATTTACGCATTAAATTTAATTTCTGAGCTTCATATTCATTGCGTTCATTTTAAAGTAAATAAGTTTATACTTAGGAAAAAAATATATTAAAAAGATATAAAATTAAAAATTATAATATCTTTTTTTTTTCAAATACATAGGCTTTACTAAATGGTGGATAAGAAATAAAAATAAATCGTGTTTTTTTTAAATTAGGAAACGCTGCTAACAATGAACGAATAACAGTAAACAAACACTGACGTATTTGAAATCTCTTTTTAACGATGCATCGTGGCTGGCCGGTGTTAGCTATGAAAAGCAAATTTTATGTGAAATAATATTTAAACTATGACTGTAACGAACCAAAGCTGAATGCCTAGTTATTATTTTTTTCCCTTTTCCTGTTAATCGATTTGATTGTTACTTTAAAAAATAAATTATCTTCTATGATGTGTATTTTTCCATGAGTTTCGTACTTTAATAGGAAAAATCAGTATGTCAATCATGACCGTTTATTTCGAGATCGCGTGTAGGTATCAATCTAAGTTTTATATTAAAATCTAAGTCAACGCTATCAAAAGACACAACAGACATTTATTCATTATTTTTGCTGTATTTTGTATGAAATATGTGAAAGTAATTTTAAGACACTTCATTTGTTAACTTTTCGAGGCATTGCGTATATTTTGTTAAAATAATCTTTTAGTTTTCAAATTATCTTTTTTTTTATTTAAATCATCGTAGTTCTTAAGATAAATGCACAGGTTTCTTGTCCGCACTCATGGACATATTCACAGAATTGAGATTGAAAGTTTTCTAAATAGTTCTTAAGAGACACTTTATATTGTGCGTTTCTAAATAATATAGAGGTTATTCATAATTTCAAAATAAATATCGTTCTGCACAAAGAAATTTGCGTTAAGTCCTTACATTAGGGCTCTTTGGCGCTCTTTCGTGTCTTTGAAGTCATTTCCAAGGACTCCAAGGCTAAGACTGCTTTATAATATTTTTCAGATTTACTATAGTTTTCTGATGTTTAGAAATTAATATTTTGGTGACGACGCCTTATTAAAAAAAATAGTATAATAGTAAGATTTATTACGTTTTCTTTTTAATTATTCAAAAATATATAAACCGTACCTTTAATATTTTTCTAAATTTAACTATTATATTTTAAAGGTGCGGATAATAACATTGTATTGATTAACAAATAACATAAAAATTGTTGTTTTTATTAGTCATAAAAAAGACTGTAATTCGAAGAACCGAAATTTTTAACCTTTTTAATTGCAGAAGATATATATATGAATATTGAAAAAAAAAATATTTTGTTTACTAACTTGACTCGGGTGCTAATTTTATTATAAAATTTAGTTATATTTTTTACACTAGTATCATAAAATTGAATCCATTTAAAACATTTATTTGCGTAATGATATTTTAGATTACTTTTTAAATAAAACGAAAAACCCGATCCATCGATAATAAAAAAGTGCTAGCGCTAGTATGATATAATTTAAGTCAATTTTATAATTGGTAAAACAATTAAACAATTATTATAAGCTTAAGAACGTATGGCTTAGTTAGTTAAAGCGCTTGAATGGTTTCCAAAGAGCGGGTTCAAATCCCGCAACTTTAAAATTTTTATACGTTTTCTTCATAAGTGTTAAGAAAACGTATAAAAATTTAATATTAACTTATTTTCTAAATGTGGAATAACACTTTAAAATGGTAAACAAATAGACAATTCTTGTGCTGTAGGACATTGTCTAAGCGTAAACGAGGCAGCTTCTTTTATTTATAGTTTTTTAGCTTCAGGCTCTAGACGTCCTAGACCTATAAGGTCGCCGTTCCCAACAAGACTTGCGTTCCCAACTTTCCGCTGAATTCTGGAAGTATTGTGTTTTCAGTGGTGGAACTCAACACTGCGCTTTGTTTCGTTACCAGGGTGAGGACATAAAAATATTTGAAATTTCATTGCCTCGAGTGGGTCTTAATACATTTTGATAACAATTTTTTTTTATTTACTTTCTACTCTGCTCAGGTAGTAACAGCGCGATATTTACTTCCGCCACTTAAATAACAATGTTTCGAATTTTAAATTGTGTACGTAACCTACCCTGTTTCGCTGCATGAAAAAACAGCATTTTTGTACATTCAAATATTATTTTAAGCAATTTTTTACATTTTAAATATTATATCTAAATATATACAACACACAAATTCCTATCTTTACATTATGGTGTACTAAAAAAAATAAATTATTCTTATATACTGACATGCCTTCAGTACTTTGTTAATAAAAAGAGACAGCCATATCCAAGGTGAGATTATACCGTATAATTTCGTAATTTAATTACTCTCCTTCTAAGTAATTTCCTTTTAATTCAAATATAAGTGTAATTAAGTTACTACGATAATAACGTAACGACATTTAGATATATATATATATATATATATATATATATATAAAATTACATAAAATTAATTAGTAATCTCACTTTACGTATTAATCTCGAACGTGATGGAATGGAGAAACGAGGCATAATATCTGAGTATCGCGCAAGCCTACATAATCTTTGGTATTTCATAATTTATGACTCCTACGCTTGGAAACTGTTAACGCTTATTGTGTTTTCGGAAACGGCCACATATAATTCTATTTGTATTTTGTATACTAGGTACCCTTAGTTATTTATATTCTAGCGGCACGCTGGCGGCTTCGCCCGCTTACTACTTGTATTTTTGTACATTCCTGTATAATTTGTACATTAAATCATAACTCACAACTTGTACTCATAATTTAGATAAAATTAGAAAACAACAAAATATTTTTTACCAAATTAAATAACAAAAAACAGTTAGCACAGATAGCACTCAAAATCTATTTTTTTAATTTGAAGTTAATCTAAGATAATAAAATCGTGTACGATTTTACTTAATTGTTAAATATTATCATAATAAAAATATAGTTTTCCATATTTTGTTATATGGAAATAACAGAATGTGGAAAACAGAGTATTTTATCACAAAATGCTCTAAATACACTACTTAAAAAGCTATAGTTACGATGGATGGAAAACAATTTCAACACTTATTTTTTATTTACTAAATTTTATATTTACTAGCTTACATTTTATTTTACATATAGCTTGAGAGACGTGCTGGGTACAAAATATTGGAGACGTATCATTCGCTCCAGATGCAACCTTGATGCTGACCACCATTCACAGACGAACTTGAAAGGAACGGATTTCGTATAAATACATAATGTGTTTCTATATTTTAAAACCATACTAGACTTTTGTAACAGCCTGTATAGTGTTCATTGAATGATACGATGTTGAAGCGAAATACCACGAACGATGTCTCCAGAGATTTTATTTTAGTATTATATGAAAAATCGAATACAGAAAGTACTAGTAGTTACATTGCGAATGAAGTTTGCCTGCTTTGATTTCCGATCGAACGATGGCTTAACGGTCTGTTGCGGTCTGACATTAATTATCTAGCCTTGATTTTAAGTTTCAAAATGTATACTTTCAACCGATTTAATAAATGCAGATTTTTTTTTCAGCTTCACGCTGTATCATGCTTATAGCATGGAAGACAGGGAACGTATTGTTATGACATTCCGTTGATGAAACATTACGTTTTTAGTGGTGCATGGTAGCATATTACCAGATTGAGGTACTAATAATATTAATAAATAATAATTTATTCTTCTGAGTGGGAATCAAACCCACAATTGTTGTGTGTGCAGACACTTGAGCCACTGCACCATATTTAATATTTTAATTTCTTCGCTGATGTCTTGGCAGCATGGCGTGGTGTTCCTCCACTCAAATTGGAAAGCCTCCAGAATTAAAGTAGAAAGATAGAAAGTAGGAAGCGGAGTGTCTTAACACTAGCAAATAGCCTGAAGCTGAAATAAAAATACGATATATTAACTACACTAACAACACTTACAATCGAATAATATACATTTTTCAAATATTTCATGTAGATACAACACAGATTTTTCTATCCTTATACAATACATAGAAGGATAGACAAATTAATATAAAATTTTCTGCACTATCTGAAATCAAATTATTAATTTTACTTTTCTTCGTGCATTTCTCTATAAGTTTATATTTTAAAAATACTATATTATGTTTATAAAATGCACATGCACTATCACAAGGCGACACCGTAGGGAGCGTCCCAAATAATAACTTCATGAATAAACAATGAAGGGTATCCAACGTCTCTTCTGACGACAACCATTTGTTTCTTTACCCATCAACAGCAAAGGTGACATTGATGTTGTATATTTTTCGTTTTGTGGTCCCGGTGTAGAAAGGTAACTGATATTTTTGTTTGTTTAGAGCAATTTTTAATTCAGTTTAAATATATATATTTTTTTTTATTTTGGATGTATGGATGTAACGCGATGGTTGTGGGTTTGATCCCTACTCGAGGCTATGAATTATTAAAATCATCTTCACGCTGTATCCTGCACGCGGCAGGGTAGGCAGAGGGAACATTTTATTAAGATATTCCGTAACTCTCTTTCCGCCGAATTTTTCGAGGTATGCCTTAAGGTATGCGTGTTGAGTGCCGTTTGGAGTTTTGATTTTGCCGAGTGGAGATCGAACCCACAACCGTCGCGCTTCAGTTTATTTTTATAATAAATAACTACAAGTAATATACTTAGTAGGTATACAGAGTGGTTTTGTCATCACCATTTTAAATGAAACCGCAGTTTTAACGTATTCAGCATTCTATAAAAGTTTCGGCGTTCAGTTCTGCCACTCAATACGCTATGCCTCTAGAAATTTAGGGGAAAGTGGGTGAACGAAGTGTCTTATCACTACGCTTTTCCCTACCTACCCTGCTATGTGCGGGATATCGCGTGAAGCTGATTTATTTATTTAAATATTTAAAATTTTAAGTAGTAACTAATATGATAGTTAGGCTACTTTTTGCTTTTGTGTTTAATAATTAAGATATAACTATAACATGAAAAGATGGCACACAATTTTAAGCTTGTAGCTTTCGGCCGTTTAATCTGTACACAGTTAAGGAGAGTTTGTTGATATTATGGATATTTAGCATAGACTGTGCTAAACGGATTATAACTAGCTTTTAGATATAATTTTTCATATTAGCATAATTTTAATACTTTCACACAACTTTTATATTGAGCAAGGTGGAGATAGAGAACATAGTGTGAAGACACTTGGTTCATTTCTGAAAAATTGAGATATATAAGTATATTTTAGCAAACACCTTGCACGGCTAAATACTCAGTGCATATAAATATATGGCTTTAACTAATGGTGGTTTCGGCTGATTGAGATCTAATTTATTGGTTCACATTCTCAGTACAGCCGCATTCTAAATCACAATAATGGCATACGGGTCTCTTCGACCCGCAGATTATATTATTGTTAACTTGATTTCCTTTGTTCCTTAAGACTAAAATCTCTTACCTGCTTAGTCGTTTAGTCTTTAAATGTGTTTTGTGAGATATAGCTTATGACTATATTTGTAAATAGTAAAACTTATTTATTATTAAATAATAATTAATAACTGATCTGGTTTTCATTATCTTGTTAGCGTTGTTTAGTTAATATTTAGTTAATATTTAATATTCTTTAGCCAAATGGTAATAAATGAAATCCTTATATATGAATCACGTCTATCCATCTGTTTGTATGTATTCACAGTTCATACGCTAACACAAATAAAAAATAGGTCTGATATATAAAAAAAATCAAATCTATATGTTAACCATTGATTCCTAAAGCCTGTTATTTGTATGACAGACTGTAGAGTGTGTATGAGTAGTTATATATATTGTTGTCCAATTTTTTATATAAAGAAATCAAAAATCTAAATAAAAAAAAGGTACTGTGTAGATTAGCAAATATTGGTTTGAGCACAATTGAAACTAAATATGGTAGGTTGTATATCTATATAGGCAATAAATTGTTGAATAATAGTGATATTGAATGTTAGTTTGTATATTTATTAATTTAATCAATTTTTAGTATACAGTAGGGTAGACAGAGGGAACCTTATGTTAAGACACGCTGTTCCCCACTTTTTGCCGAAATTTTGAGGCACTCCGTGTTGACTAGTGCCAATCATCCCCATGCTTTACCTTGTTATCAGAGAAAGAAAAGAAAGGAAATATTTCCAAAAGCACAGTTTGAATCCACTACCATCACGTTTATAATCACTCGTTTGCGCCCCTGTGCCATGACGACGTCTACAATATTCGTGTATATAATATTTTCCATTCAGCTATAACAAACCTTTTCCGTGTTGAACTTCGATTGGTGGTCGCATATTCCCTGGAACAAATACGAACTTTAAATATAAGATTATTCTATATATAAAATAGGAATGCGTTTTGATTACTATGAACAAGACTCTATACAAAATTTTATTTAATTTTTTATATTTATTAAGATTAAGATTTCATTTGGGTCACACAAGAGTATGATTGTAACGCGACATTTGTGTGTTCGATCCTCACTCGAGGTAATGGATTTATTTTCATTTCTTCGCTCTGGTATCAAGGCAAAAGCCCGGTGTTAAGTTCCGTCACAACATGTAATGCCTCGCCGCAGAATTCGGCGGAAAGAGGGCAATGGAGTATTCTTAACAATGGGTTCCCTCTGCCAACTCTGATGTGTGCGGGATATAGCGTGAAGCTGATATTAAATTTTTAAAAATTGTATTATACTTTCGAACAATTAATAATGTAATAGAAAAGTAAGGGAGGGGGTTAAAGAAAAGATAAGCGACGTAATATACGTTATAATGCATAATCATGTTCTCAGTTTAAAATTACACAAATTATGTTAACACTGAATTTTTTTTATTGCTAGAGCGCTTCTTCTTAATTTATTAAAATATATTTATTCTAAAATAAATAGTTGGTACCTTTTGAATATTGCGAAGTATGACAAGTTAAACTGTAGAATGCGGTTTTTTAATGACTTGAAATAATCGAAACATGTACAGATATGTATAAAAAAATCATTAGAGGTTACTATATTCTCTAATTATACTAAAATAATTTATAATATTAAAATAATAAATCTAATAATTAACATTATATTAAATAAATACAGATTTCAATACATTTTAAAAACAAAAACACGTACCTAGTTATATCATAACACAATATGAAAATGACAATCAAAACCCAATGTTAATATTGTTTACAAGTGTTAATCACTTGCTGTACAAATATTTCTATACACACATACATAATATTGAATAATCATAAATTATTAAATTATATAAAGTTGAGGGTAGTCGTGGCGCAGGGGCATAAAATGTGTAAACGCGACGGGTTGTGGGTTCAATTCCTACTCGAGGGTATGAAATATGCATTTAAATGTACATTATCATTCTCAACACGCAATGCCTCCAGAATCTGGCGCAAAATGTGAAACGGAGTGTCTTAACATTAGGTTCCTTCCCTCTGCCTACCCTGCTTCGTGCGAGATGGAGCGTTTTTTTTATTATGTATAATCATGTATGTTGTGTTTCACAAATGGTGTATTTCTGTTGCCGCTATAACAAAAATACTAAAAAAACAGAGTAAAATAATTTATTAAGAGGTTTCTCATACAACAGACGTGATTTTTTTTTACCGTTTTCATAGATAATGATCCCTTTGCGTGTGTGTACGACTACTACTACTACTACGTGTAAGCACCATTTAAGATTATGAGTGCAAAAATATTTTATTTTAATTAAATAAAAATTATTTAAGAATTATCTCTTTTTATATAATTTTTTATAGTATGACATAAAAATATTTTTTAATTGAGGAGCGCTCTTGATGCTTTATTCTTAGTGGAATGAAGCATAAAACAAAAAAGTATAAAGTGGCCCATAAAATAAGAAATTTGTATGACCTCCCATTCAAAAATTCAATTTTAATGGAATTTATTTGTTGACTAGATCTAAATAACAAATTTGTTGTTGAATTTGTACAATTCAAACATTTCAATAGGAATAGTATACTCTGGTTTGCAAATATTGTGAACTATAGCTACCTAAAGACATAAAACTTAAAACGAGAAATTAGTTTGACTATTGTTCGTTTATTTTACATGTATTTTATATTTAAGATTGAAATTTTTATTTATAATTTTTTATATGAATTCAATCCGAAAAACAATACATCTATTGTTCAATATTTTTATGTGAATAATATATATTTATATTGTTTATTGGTTGTGAATAACAAGAATAAATTTTTAGCACAGTAGTTTCAAATAAAAAAAATTGTGACTAAATCACTATTATTCTATTATTAAATACCTAAACTTAAGCTACCCTTAATCTATCAAAGGCGAACTCAATCCAAAATTCAATTGTTGGAATGCAATTGCATTTTGCATCAATATTACCACATTTGTTAATTTCATTCAAAGTTTTGTGTGAAACAGCTAAACCATGTCTTTGTGTTGAGTAACTGCAATAATCTGCACTTGAGTAACCTAAGCTTGCTAAGCCACGGACAGTTGAGTCGTTTTATTGTATAGTAGCATTTCATAAGAGCCCTTTGCTTTATACAAATATTTCGAAGCATAATATTTGATGTTTGCTTTTGTGAGCTTGAAATATCGGTTTGTGATTGATAATTTTGTGAATTTATGTACTTTTAAGTGTTTTAATTTAGCTTTACGCTGTATTTCTCTCGTTTAATAGTAGGCAAATGGAACTTGGGCGTCAAGACTCCTTTCCCATTAAGACAGTTCTGCTACGCACTTCTCACTTAATTCTGGTATTTCGTATTGTGTAGCGGAACTCAACGCCACCTTATGCCTCGTTATGAAAGTGAGGAAAATTATGTGAAAATTGTAGTTGTGATTTGAGATTATTTTAAAAAATAATATTATAGAACTATGAATGTTCTTCAAAGTTCGAAATATTTTTGTGACTACACAGAGAAATTATATGTATTTTTTTTTGTTTTGTATGCTTACAATTTTTTTTTATTTGTTTGCATGGACCAAATTATAGCTATTTGATTATTGGTTATTTGCGGTATGGGTGCTGACCCGTACCGCAAATAACGCACGGTATATATGTGTATTTATATTATTGACATTATTTACAAAATAATTAAAATGACACTCCAGAAGCTGATGCGTCAGTGGATCTCTGCTTATATTTGATAACTTAAGAACAAAAAAAAAAAATTCTTTTTATTCTGTGTGCAATCATTTTTTTCTTAATATTATTCCAAATTGTAAAAATCTAATAATACATACATACATAATACATCTCATATCATCATAACTGATATTAATTCAGTCAAAATCCTTTCCTATACTTTTTACAATACAAAGCTCAACGAGCTAAGCGACTATACATTCCAGTCCACACTTTGTGTCTGTGAAGGATCTCTCATATTGGTTGATTCTGAATACTCGATTACGTTTTCACATTTAATGGGATAGAAGTATTTCATTTTGTAAATATATTCAATATATGCAAGATAAATCTTGAATCTTTCATTTGCTTTATTTTTTTTTTGTTTCTTTTATTTTCGTAAAGAATTTATTTTCACTTGACTGACTTGGGTCTGTTCTCGTGATTTTTTTCCAATTTTACTCTTTAGTATCGTATAATAGTTTAACACTATCAGTCTATGTAACTCGGATATAACATCAAAACTAAAATGTTTTTGATAAAGGCAAATACTTCCAAGGGCTGTACCGTACCGTAATTTTAAAAATTACTGATAATATATTTTATTTACTCGTCATAAACGAACTATGTTCGAAAATATTTGGATATTTTAAGCTTCGTGCTTAATTAACCTGGATAATAGTTAACGTTAACTCTAACTTTTGAAAAATATTTCTGAACTGTTTAATCCGGATAGCATAACGAACAAATTTCCGAATATCTGCTGAATCCGTACAAATTGTTGAACATATCGGAGTTAAATAGATAGGTACTAAAGTTATCTAGCTATCGATAGACCACTCCTTAAAGTTACATTTTTTTAACTTCACTCTGAATCCCGCCCATAGAAAATGGGAACCTAGTATTAAGAAGCTTCCCTTTTAAGCATTCCTCACTTTCTGCTCAATTCTGGAGGCATTTCGTGTTCATTAGCAAAACTCAAAGCCTGAAAATGAAAATATTAAATATTTCATTTTCTCATATAAAACTTAACAATAAAATTAATTAAGAGGACACTAGCAAACAACAATTCATTTTTATATAATAGATTCGAGTTTTTATGTGTGAAATTGTATATATATGTGTGTGAAATAGTGGAAGAATGCTAGATCAGTCTCTCCAATAAATCAGAACGGCGATTCTCTGATGAAAAGTGAGCCAGCTTGCTCTTGCAACGATGGAGGCGATATTAAGTCGAGGTAAAATATTTTTGAAAAAGACGACACCGTATATCACCATATATCAAGAATTTCTATTCTACATCAAATTTAACAAAATGATAACATTATAAGGAACGACAATCTAAGGATTTGAAACTTTTCAAAATTCAATACAAGGATATCCGAATAATGTGTTAATAATTTCTCGAAAATCTCTTGAATTCGTCCCATGCAGGTCCTTTAATAACTCGACAGTTTCGAAGGTTTGCTCGATCCGATAATCCCAACTGATGAAGTTCGTCGAAACTTGGATCAGCTCCCGAAATTACTTATATATGTGATTATAATGTATGTAGGATATATTTAATTGTGTTTTGGGATTCAATTAAGATTAAACGTTTAATTGTTTTGATTATAATAGAATTTAAAAGTTTTATTTGGTTATTTTCATTAGGTATTTTAATTTTTGTGTACTTTATATGTAGTTATTAAATTTGTGTATTTAATTACCAAACTATTCTTGTAACTGTGAATATTTTTTCTATGATATCAGGAAATAAAAAAAATAATCATATATATATATATATATATATATATATATATA
>DWAO01005589.1:0-11631 GCA_018230605.1 Heliconius congener
ATATATATATATATATATATATATATATATATATATATATATATATATAAAGTAAATGTAAAGTATTTTACAGAAATGTTTACAAATTATCCTTGTCATATTAAGTCAATCTATTTTAATGAAAATGTGTTTTAGGATTTTATTTTTACCTATTAGATAAAGTGAGTTATCACTACAGAGATTAATATGTAATAAATATTATAACCTTTCCATTTTGGCAAAGTGGACAGTGTCATACAAAATAGTTACGGATTCAATTCTTTGATTTGAAAATGAAATTTGATTATTTTATCAGTCTAGTTATTTAATATAAAATATAATATTTAATATAAACTAAAATAATTAACATGTATAAAGCTAAAATTTTTTTGCATTAATTATTATATCAAACCTGCGACTACCTATTAAATTGATTATTGTGGTTTCTCAATACCAGGAGGTGCAGGAGCATTCGCTTTGAATTACGTTCTATTATAATTTTTGAGTTGTATAACGATGTTACAATAACTTAAGTGGCATAACGGAATCAGTGAAGCGTGGAGATTCACTTGTTTCGAAGATTCTTAATAAAGAGTCCATAATAATTATATTTTTTTTTATTAAATGGAATTAAAAGAATTAAAGATACGAATGTATAAAATAATTCTTTCATATGTCGAACGAATTTAAGAGATATTTTAAGACACGACTCTTTTTTAAGTTATTTGTCGACGACTACACGCATTATACGACAGATATTAAATATCTCACTATATCACTTCCGATCATTACAAAAATATTTGTTTTGGATCAAATCGAACCTACGACCTCATAAATGTACCAAAAAGTCAACTACTAATACTTCAGTCACGCCTTTACATTTAGTGTTTCCAGTTTTTCCATTTAACAATAGACATACCGCTTCAAGTTACTTAATAAAATGTCAGACAATAAAATAGAGTAAAAAACTGAACCTTTACTAGAGCGCGACCACATTATGTTTTTATTTTAACAAAGAATTTATCAATGCAGTTCTTTTTAAAGGAAATCCTGATATAATATTATATAAAAACGTTTTCTGGTGCGAACGAAAGTAAAAAGACGTATTGCAATCGCTTAACGAGAAATATTTGGAGTTTGTTTTATATATTTTTTTCCACGCTGTGTGCATTTTTGCACCTGTATGTTTAGTTGCACGCATAAAGCACGATAGGCAGATGAATCTTGTATTGAGACATTCAGTTCGCCTTAATCCCTATTGAATGACGGAACTAAACGCTGCCTTGCATTTCATAAAAATAAATTAATTTCCATATTTTGGGAATCGAACCCACAACATCACAAACACGCTATAATTAAAGACGTTAATATTTGACAAGGCAGCTTCACCCACTATAATTTTTTTATTCATTTTAAAGATATACAGTAAAAGTTGTACTCATATTAAGAAGAAATCAAACTGTAGTTAACATGAAACTAAAAAGACAGCAGCGTCTTAGATTTGCAAAGAATCTTATCTCGTACAATCGAAGCTCATTTAGTGAAAGGCAAAGAAATAAATAAACTTTTGTTAGACATAAAAACAAGTATTACTCAATCTATATAATGTGATGAGATGATATAAAAACATAATGAACTTTCTTAAAGACCGATAGAAGAGGTTTTAATGTTTTGTGAAATATTGTTGGACTTGAAATTATGTTGTTTTTTTATTGTTCTACTGTGAGGGTATATAAAATCAAAATCATAATATTTTTATATCTACTTTTACGACTACTTATAATAAAATCGTAACGGATTGGTGTATGTACTTAATATATATAAGAAAAAACCTACCTTTATTAATGCAAAAGAACTCAAAACAATGATTTTTAAAATTTTTGTCTTTGTTAGTGCTTATTTCAAAATTGGCTTAAGCGTTTGTTGTTTTCACTATTCTGGCAAACTTCCCTTAACATATAGGGTTTGTTTTATTCAAGTCGGTTTATAAATAAAAAAATAAAAATTTAAAGTACTTAGTTCGACAAATTTTCTATTTTGTTAGTCATTTTGTACAACTGTTTTCAATTTGTATGATGATAGAAAAAACTCGAGACCGTATGGTTATAAAAAACACTGAGACACTGGATCGGAGTCTGTCTTTGTATCCAACATGATTTTTCAAAAATCTAAATAAAGGTCTTGAAACATAAAGAATATGCTTTATATTATGAACATAAAACATATTATATGGCGTACCTTTAATAAGATTAATAAATAAATCCAGACTAGCCGTAGCTTCGTAAGTTTTGTATTTGTTTGTTTCAAATTATTTTTCGTACTAAGTTCCAAAATCTGTATGACTAAAATATAAAACAGCTACGAGCTATTTGACCCCATAATCGTCAATAGTAAATATACTTCTTTATTGCAAAATTAAAACGAATTTTAAAATGATTTTAAATCAAACCAGAAGTTACCCTTCGCGTAATAGTGCCGTATAAAAGTTCTGCGTCCTTTAAATTCATATTTATACTTTCAAGCATTCGCGTGTTCAACTAAAACCGATTTGCCATGATGGAAAAAGCTTTGCCATTTCTATGACTTTTTTAAAATTTTGAGTATATTGAGTGATTTACAGGCGCTTGGGCAACGATGCGTTCAATAATTGCCAATTAAATAAATTTAACGAGATTACATCAGCGCATTGAGCTCTCGGACTATTTTCTCCCAACAATACTTGACAATGGATGCCCTTTATTTACAACAATGATATATGTATGTCAGTGTATCAGATTTTTATTATATAAAATATATGGCTACCGTTGTCGGTGAAATACATGCTGGACTTATGATTTATTTTTAACTATGGCGCGTAAAATTTATAAAATGTTATAATATTTTGAAATTGCTTATTATATAGAAAAATCTTTGCTTGCAGGTCTGTTTATTGGCGCTGGCGGTAGCCACTTGCAAGGCCGGTTTCGAATCTGGGTATGATCAAGGTAATACTGTATTGGGTGATAATGGAGGTGGATTCCACGCTTCTGCACCTATAAGTGGAGGTGGACATGACTTCTCTGAAGGACAAAATCACGGCTTTGGAGCAGGACAAGGAGTTCATGACTTTTCGGGTCAAGGTGGACAGTTTTTAGGAGGATTTGGAGGTCATGATTTTTCTGGTGGTCAAGGAAATGAACATACTCTAGCCTTATTACAAGGCCAAGATTCGGGTCATGGTCAGCAAAACTTCGATTTTGGTGGTCACGGGGGTCAGGGTGGTCAAGACTTTTCCGGGGATTCATATTTGCAAGCTGCTCACGATTTAGGCCAACAACATGATGGCGGAGATGATGGACACGGTGCTATTCAAGAAGTGAATATTCACGGTGATGGTGGCCAAGGAGGTGGATTTGCCCATTTTGGAGGTAACGGTGGGGCCAGTGGAGGATACGGTCACGGTCACGGAGATCAACAAGGATTTATCCTTCAAGACGGAGGCCACGAGTTTGGAGATCAAAATAACTTTGGACACGCTGAAGCTATCCCAGTTGGAGAACATATTGATGAAGAGCATCCCGTTGAAGTGCCTCTTTACAAACACGTCACAGTGCCCATCCCCAGGCCACTTCATATCAACGTGCCTAAGCCTATTCTAATTGGTATTCCTCAGCCTTACCCAGTAAAGGTGCCTGTCCACAAACCAGTCGCTGTTCCAGTTGAAACTGAAATCTCTATCCCCATTGAGAAGGTTGTCCCTTACCCGGTCGTGAAACATGTGCCCTACCCAGTGGAGAAGCATGTACCCATCAAAATTGAGAAGACCGTCCACGTCCACGTACCCCAGCCATACCCAGTCAAAATTCCAGTTTACAAAACCATTCATCACAAAGGTCATCATTGATGATTTTGATGGTTGATTTACTGTGTGCTTTGAAGTGTGTGTGTTCCGTGCCTTGTAAATAGTTGTTATCTAATTTTAAGTCATTTTCAACGGTCTTCATGTTGTAGTTGATTTATTTATTATTAAGATTGTTGATGTTTATACTTATAAAAAATATAATTGTTACCTGTTACGTGTGGTGTCTCATTCTTTCCAATATTCGTAACACAAAATTAACACATTTATATTTTTGGGAAATATCCATATACTTGGAGGCCAGTCAATGCGCAAGGTTCGATCCTTGTGGGATGCTTGTGGGTTGTGGGATGCTTGTGGGTTCGATCCCCACTCGAGGAAATGAAATATTTATTTACATTTCTTCGCTCTGGTGTCTAGCCATAGCGCGGCGTTGAGCTCCGCCACTCAACACCCAATGTCTTATTAGATTTTTTTTACTATAAATTATCCATACAAATATAATTTTACAATGATAAGGCACTGCAAGAAAACACAAAGATTCGTAACGAGTACTATATTCGTCTAAATTATAGATTTAAATAATATTTCTGTAATAGTTTATTTAAACTCCCCTCAATTCTTTTACTTCTGTAAATTAAAATGTTATTATGTCGTATTATTTTCCTCTAGTTGTTATTTTAACTTTATTCGTATCAAATTAATAATATCCATACTACTTAATGTTAACTTTTAATAAGTTTAATTTAAGCTCCTTTATAGCTTTACGGCACACTATTATATATTATCTGCAAAACTCTATGGTTAATTGAGTGATTTCAATCTGGCGAATAGGAATGAAGAATGATTAGTGAAGTCAATATCTTGAAAGCCCTTGTCATCCTTATCCATGTTTATGACGAGAACTATCAACAGGAACATCTTTGTATGAGATTCTTTTCCGAGATACTTACTATACTGGGGTCCGTTTACCTACCCTTCTATGCAGGAACTACAGGATACTCTTAGGTTGACGCTCTATCCCACTCACAGCACAGCAATATAGGCATAGGGAACCTAGAGACCTACCGTTAAGTTAGTTTGAGGCATTGCCTGTTGAGTAGCGGAACTCAACGCCGCTCTTAGACTCGTTACCAAAGTGAGGAAATAAAAATATTAAGCATTTCATTCCTCCATATGGGAATCGAACCCACACTCACCGCATTTTCAGTCGCACGCTTGTACGTCTGTGCCACGACGGTCTTAAGCGTAATATATACGTTTAAAATGCTAGGACATTCTATATTATTATAACTTGGTTTGCTCATTATTTATTGAGATGTACTAAAAAAATTCAAGAATCTATTCAATAAAGGCATAATATTTTGATCATAAGTGAACTAATTTAAAACAATTGTTGTCGTTCATGAAAATTAAACGCTTTATAAAAAAAGGCAGTGTCTGTTTTAGTTTTTCTGCATTCTTGCAGAAGAAATTTAGTGTTAAGACACTGAGATGTTCACCACCTTTTTTAGAATTTTTGTTACGTTGAAAGTTGGTTGACGGAACAGAACGCCGCGATCCGTCTACGAGAGCGAGAAAAAAAAAATACATTTATAGTTCCACTGCGGCACGACAGCCTATAAAAAAATGTGTGTCTTGTTTGTAAGATCTAATTTCACATTAGGTGAAAATAAAACAGCCTATAAATAGATCAATGAAAAAGTTAAGTAAATTATCTTTTTCCTCGCCTCCTTGTTCATCTTTGAAGATCAAAGGAGCTTATACGTGAGTTATAAATAAAAAACATAATATTATGATGTTTTATCATACTCTATTAATATTTTATTTACTTAACCTATTTTATTATATTTTTATTTTATGCTGCAAAGAATCTGTTTAAGGTACTTTAAATTAGGAATATACCAAGTAAGTAAAGACATAAATAATGTACAAACATAGCAAAACTTGCTACTTAGCGTTAATGCAAACTGTAAATGAAATGTAAATTCAAAATTAGGTTGGAATTTACATCTCATTTACAGCTTGAATTCCATTCTGGTTGGACAAAAGATAGGATTGAGACATAAAAGTTAAGCAGGCCAAGTGCTAGTCACTCGCCTACGAAGGGTTCCGTACTAATATCTATAAGAACGCAATGAGCAAAAAATCACGATTGTTGTATGGGTGCCCCCTTAAATACTTATTTGGTTCAATTTTTTTATTTGTTATTAAAGGGGCAACAGAAATACATAATTTGTGAATATTTCAACTAAAAACTCTATTATTAATAGCTTCACGTTTTTCTCGCTTAGCAGGACATGCAGAGAAAACCTAGTGTAAAAATACTATGTTTATCGCTTTCCGTCCGAATTCAGGAGTATGCTTATTGAAATGGCGGCACAAAACGCCGCGCTTTGTCTTATTAGACCGTGAAAATTGAAATACTTTATATGTAATCCAGACCCTGGATCCAGATTACCACTGTCCATTGTCGTTTTTATTTTATTATTTATATTTTCTTTATTGCTGTTTTTATAGTTTATGTATAGATACAAAATATATGTGTAGATAATCAAGACAGACTAAAGAATGATTATATGATAAACCATTTATCGAGAAAGTCTACAGGCTAAATTGCAACGAAACGAATCGTTTTGATATAAGTACCATCAGTTACTTCAGACACTTGGAATGTGTCTGGAATGGAATACACAACTCTTAGATACTTCAATCAGGATCTAGACCTACGGTTTAAATCTAGTAGTAGTTTAAGAATACTTCCTATTTTTATATATTAAATTTAAAAAAAAACAGGTGGGCAGAGAGAACCTAATGTTAAGTCACTCCCTTCCCACTTTTCGCAGAATTTTGGAGGCATTGCGTTTTGAGTGATGGAACTTAACAACAAAAGAAAATATTATACATGTTTAAATAAATTTAATTTTAAATTTATTTCAATTTAAATTATGAATAAAGTTATTTTTTTATTATTATACTTTTAATAAAGTTAAATAAATTTAATTTTAATTTACATAATTATTTAATTTCCTAGAATGCGTATCGAACCCACCACCAGTCGCGTTTAGTCACACTTTGTGCTCCTGGGACACGACTGGCTTCATGGCTTTTATATATTGGTATTTATAAATAAATTTATTTTGTATGACATTTCCATGAGTTCTCTCATATAAGGCGTAAAATTCCTTTTGTGCCTATTACATATCCAGTTTGGAGTAATGCAGTATTATCAAATATAGGCTAGTCGTGGCGCAGGGGCGTGAGAAAGTGTGGCTGTTAAACCGACTAGTTGTGGGTTCGATCCCTGTCGAGGAGATGAAATATTTAGTTAAATTTATATTTCTATTTCTTCGCTCTGGTGTCAAGGCAGAGCACGGCGTTGAGTTCTGCCGCTCAACACACAATGCCTCCAGAATTCGGCAGAAAGTGGGGAACGGAGTGACTGCTGTGTGCGGGATACAGCGTGACGCTGATTTATTTTATTTATTTTATTAACTGTCGTATGTACTAATAAGCACTTGAATGTAGCAACTTAAGTATTATGTTTCAATTTAGTCTGAATATACATACTATGTGTAATTATAGAACTTGTAGGATTCATCGAGGCGTAAAAGACGTTTGTCTGTGAGTTCGTTCGCCGTGGTTTTGATCTTCACTTCAGGAATGAGCTATTTTCTTTTCTCTGCTTTGTTTTGAAACAATTTGTCACGTTCCGCCAAACAACACAGTATGTTTGATATTCAGAGGGAAATCAAAAAATGAAATGTCTTGACACTAAGTTGTTCTAACTAACTTGATATTAGACGTATTGTTTGAAGACCTGTTACTAAGCCCGATAAAAGTCTTAGTGATCACTAGTCTAAAAACTACTGCAACTTGGAAATATTGAAAATTGCATTTAAATCGGTTAACTCATATCGTCAGTCTATTGGTTTGACCGTTCGTCTATCACCAGGCTGTATCTCATGAACCGTGATAGTGAGACAATTTAAATTTTTACAGATTACGTATTTTTATTATAACAACAAATACTAAAAAACCTTTAAGAATATAGAATCTGCTCAATTTTTTGAAGTCGGTTAAAAAGGACCGAAAGTTGAGAGGGTAATGTCTAACTTCACTTTATGATAAGTTAGGGTTTTCATTCATCCAACATTTCCCAGATTTGTTTTGAGGGCTTCCGGGGACCGTCCGGAAGGGATATTTGAAAAGAATCTGAGTTTCATCTGTACATTTTTTGCCCACACCCAATAGTAAGCTTAGGCTAGATAGATATAAGGTGTGTGAATACGTCACCAAAATTAAATGTAGTAGAATGGCAAAAAATGGAGGACTGCTGAGATAAAACGCGGTGTTGAGTTCCGCCATTCACGTGAAATGTCTGTTATTTGGATGGTAAGTCTTGATTTCAGGTTCTCTTACCCGGATATTCTGCGATGCGGTAAAGACCAGAAGGAAAGAGAGAACTAAATGTAATATAACTTATCATTGATATATAATATGATTTCCCCAACTTCCACAATTTCTGTATGGTACCACCCTAAAGCAATTTGTTACATAAAACAGTAGTTACTTATGAGAATGTCGTCGTAACTCACATGTACAATGAGGCATCTGGCTTTAGACGCAAGTTAATCTTCGCATATGTTTTTTTGTTATACTAAGAAAATTATAACATTTGTATATAATATTGTAGTATAAAGCTGTTTACGTTGACAGCAATGAAAATATAAGTTCAATTAAAATATATATATTGAATACTGGCGTCGGAATTCTTTAATAGTATGGAAATTTGACTACCTTACTACCTTACAG
This sequence comes from Heliconius congener, assembly GCA_018230605.1. Classification (NCBI taxonomy): domain Eukaryota; kingdom Metazoa; phylum Arthropoda; class Insecta; order Lepidoptera; family Nymphalidae; genus Heliconius; species Heliconius congener. Next base: position 8,633 of record DWAO01005589.1, read on the forward strand.
TTTCAGGATTTACGTACGGACTCGGACGTCCAAGGAAGTGATGGATGCCTGTCATGATGCGGGACGTGTGCTATGCAATTGTCTGGATTTCTTTTACGGCTAAGGACGCGGTAGCTGAACGCCATTAAGCCGGATATGAGAGCCAATGGCCTAACCACCGAGGCCGATAACGACAGTAGGTATACTAATATAGTAGAAAAGGTTAGTGTGAGTCATATATAGGAAATGCATAGTATAAAAGATAAAAGAAGGCAAACGTCATGATTAGAAAGGACAGATGGAACACCATCTCAGACGGACACATCCCATACGTGATTTTTTGTTCGCTTTTATTGTTATTTACATTTATAGATTATATACGGAATCCTTTATGCGCGAGTCCGACTCGCACTTGACCTGTTTAATTATTTTTAGCTTCACAGTGTATCCAACTATTAAGCTTTTTGCCCAATTTTCGAGATATTGATAGAATGATTTACATTTTATGTAAATCGCATGGAGTGCTAAAACAATGTAGTACGTTGAGGTTTCAAGTTTAAGTGCAACTCCTGCTAAGTTCTTGTGTCAATAATTAATGACGAACATACAGCGTTGTTGATTTTCAATATTGTTGTCTTGTTAAGATATTTACATATTTAAGATTGGAAACATAGTATACTTTAATAATGTATTAGATATTATATTGTCAAGAATTATACTAAAAGCTTAAAAAAATATTTTTTTAAATATAATAAAACATATTTGTATTGATAACTGCCTTATTTTTTTATTTAATAAATTAAAAATAAAACCCGAAGGAAATTATTAATTTTGCAGTTCGCGAGGCTTAAGCTGAGCTTTGCGTTAGAGTGATTATAAAAGTAGGGCCAGAAAAAAGACTTATAAAATATATCAATTCTTCTAAGCCGGAATTTGCACCTTCATAACTTTTGTGTTCGCCGGATGTGTTGCTTGAGTTAATAAAAAATCTTATTGTTATTTTATCAAGAACAGCGTTGTATCCCACGATTTTTTTTACTGCTTGGTCGCATGCATTTTTCCATTGTCGTACTATGATAGTGCCAACTGCTGCCAATATAAGAGGTCTAGCCTACAATCTTTCAAAGCAGTATAAAGTGTTTATGCCAAGCAAATGACATTACACCTACATTAGATATGAACAATTACACAAATGCGAAGCTCATCAGCCTAGATTGTATAATATCAGATATAATCGGTGGCCTGTATAAAAATTTCATGCCATAAAGATAATTTTAATATATGCATGCGTAAAGATAAGTTTTAGTATGGGCAGCGAGAACCTAGTGTTAAGGCTCTCCATTCTCCAGTTTACACTGAAAGGGATTTGTGTATTAAGTCCTATCTATAAGAGATGAGAAATTATAATAATTCAGTCCCCCGTGTGGGAATCGAGCTTTCTACTACCACTATACCTACTTACACCTCCTTACGTTTACAATATGTCGCTGTCCTACCACGACGTATCTCTTCAAGTAGTTGTATATATATATATATATACATATATATACTCAAACAAATTATGCTAGTCCCATAAATCATACAGATTTTGCATTTTAAAAATCTGTTCAGTACAAAAAAAATAAGCTGAGCAAAATAAAATATTAATACATCCATTCCATATTAAAGTATTCGAATCCCACAACGTCCGAAAATTGCTATATTAACTTTGGAAAGTTCGTCAACATATAATAAATCTCTATAAAACAAAACGAGCTTAATACAGAAAATATTTCAACGAGAAAGTTTTGTATGAAAAATAGAAGTATTCTTGCAGAGTTCCTTGCAGAGTTTTTTCTTAGCGCGTCACATGTATGTTTCTTTCTTGTAAGCCCGCGGCATTACGCTTAAATGCGAATAAAATATGCATAAGAAAGTACTTTATTACATTTTTTAGTACTGATTCTTGGGTATTTAAGGTATTTTGCACACAAAGCGTTTTGTTGGCGTTTTTTAAATAAAAAAATAGTTGAAGCAGGTATCTGTTTAAGGTTTAACGCTAACGATTAAACAGAACTTTTCGTTTCTTGGCTCTGGTGTCAAACGTGGACAAAATGGTGGTTTGTCTGGTATTGAAAGTGGGGAACGGAGTGTCTTAGTAGTAGGTTTCCTACCCTGCTGTGTGCGTGATACAGCGTGATTTATTTATTTTATTTTACTTATGTACTTGAATATACATATTTAATTTATTTATTATTTAATTCATATCTGCTGCTAATTCTTTCGTGCTGAATAAAATGTTTAGCCTCGCGGTGTATGCCACGCCTTTTTACCAGATGGCTAAGTTGGTCGCAGTACTTGGACGGTTTTCAAAGAGGCGCGGGTACAAATCCCGCTACTTTTAATTTTTATTATTTTTTTTCCCAAGTCAGGCCACGCCGGCCTTACGTGGATTGAATTATTTTCATTCAATTAGTTTGATAAGGTCCAATTCCGCCACTTTATAGAGCGAAATGTCTGGATTTCGGGCGGTCTTGATATTAGAATACACTACTACTACTACTACTACTACTACTAGATTCTTATTCAGTAATATACCGCAGATAACAAGGTAGTCACATATGTAGTACCTAGTGAAGCGTAAAGGTGAAAAATAAAAATCTTCATATTATGTTGGCTTTGCTTGTTGGCGAAACTTATCACCGTGTGGTGTCTTCTTACCAGAAAGGAGGAAGGAAATAAATATTGTAATAATTCATTACCCAAAGTGGGAATCGAACCCACAATCGACGCGTTAACAGTCAGACACTGTTCCATTGCTCTGCTATATTATTATGGTTTTCTAATAAAATAAATATTTATTTAAATGTACATTTTGAAAATAGCTTTAACGTTAACAGATTACTGGTAACGTACATATGCGATTCTTAAACCACAGTAGCATGTGAAGTTTTCTACGAATCCATGTAAAACCTTGCCGGGAAATGTTGGAATATTTTTATCTTTGTTTTTAATGAAAATTAGTGAAATTTTATTATTAA
>DWAO01005590.1:0-11631 GCA_018230605.1 Heliconius congener
ACCATCACGCTATGCCCTCCGGGGAGTCCTCATGCTTTTTACGTGACCTTCCTCCTCTATCTTTGATACTGTGTTTTCGAAGGTCAACCGAGGTCTCCCTATAATTTTTTACATTGTTTTCATGGTATACTGTATTTTATAAATCAAGCATCATTAAGAATCAATTTCATTTGATACCCATATTAGGTGGCTTATGCAAAAATTTGTAATCCATTATTTTGATGCTGCGGCCATTTTCGAGTAATAACAATTTCATTATCATTAGAACTGAAGTCATCATTCAAATTTCAGCTCAATCGGGCGCTGGGAAGTAGGTCAAATTGAGTTTCTAAGATAAGCTAATTAATAGATATTAACACAGCTTCACACTGTATCCGGCAGGTAGCAGGGTAAGCAGAGGGAACCTAGTGTAAAGACAATCCGTTCCCCACTTTCCTCCGAATTCTGGAGGCATTAAATATTTCATTTCGTCAAGTGGGAATCAAACCCACAACCTGTACCGTTTACCGTCACACGCTTATGCCCTTGTGGCACGACCTATTTATGTAATTATATAACAATGTTAATAACGAAAGTCACTCATAAATGTTAAATTACAACAATTTCTATGTAAATAACGGATACACCACGTAATTTCAAGACAATATATAAGTTTTTAAACGTTTATCTTTCCGGCGCACGGATTCGAATGCGTTATATAAACTTGTGTTCATACTGTGGAACGTCTCGCGTCGTCGCCTCGTGTCTCCATAGGTTTATAAGAAACCAACAGTTGTGTGAGAGTCGGCCTCGCCCACGGTGGTTCCGTAACAAATTCGTGATTTTAGGCCAACGAGAAGTACAATTTATAAAAATTTACAAACTTAAATTTGTGAGCGAGTGCACTCATTTCGAATGAAATTAGCTACATTTATAAATTTATTGTCTACATTTATCTTTTATTGTACATATATAAATTTCTATCGTTAATACAATGAAAATATACGATCGCTTATGCTCGTATTTTTTGATTGCGTTACTGTAAAAGTTCTGTATTAACTTCCAAACCTGGATACAAATTTCAGATTCGATCGAGTTTTCGATTCGATCCTTTCACGTGATTTCAGCAGATGGACAGACATGCATACAACAAAGTAACCCTGTAAGGGTTCTATTTCTTTTTATTTTTAAATTACGGAGCCCTAAAAATGTTTTTTTCGTAGCTCAAATTTACTTTACTTCGTTATTTATAAGTGTTATAATGTAATAAGCCATTTATGAGAAAGGCTGCTGTAGGCGAATGATTTTTAATTTAAGTCAATATTGCTTGAAAAGTAACATTATTTTATTTTTTGTTATACAATGTGATAAAAACATAGTGATAAAAATAGTGATATAAAATATTAATAATTGCCCTTAATTGGTCAAGATATTACGTCCCCTATGCACCGCTCAATATTCATATTGTGCTTTATATTGATACCTAAGCGAAGAAATGAAAATAATTTAGTTCATTCGTCGACTATACAACCGACGTGTTTACAGCCCGATTTTTATATTTTATAATAGTACTAACGACCCAGACGTGGCTTCGCCCACACACACTTATTGTTTGTAATGAATTCGTAAATTTCGTAAAAAATAATATAATGATCAAAATCTTTACATAAATTGCAGCTTAGCTTTTACTTAGTTCTGATATATAAGCTATATTACTGTAATGTTTCATCTAAATCCGTTTAGTAGTTTTTGCGTGAAAGTGTAACAAACATCCATAGTCACAAACTGTCATATATATATATAATGTTAGAAGGATAAGATTACTGGAAATTAAACTGAAAATCTATGCACATACCTACAACTCAATACGTAACCTAGAAAACGAGTAATTGTGTTTACATACAGATGAAGCTAGAACGCCTTTCTAGTTAGATTTTACGCTGTATTCCACATACAGCAGGATAGACACATGAAAACTGGGAACCTAGTATTAAGACACTTAATTTACGTTCCTCATTTTCTGTTGAATTCTGGAGGCATTGCGCGCTTTGCCTCAATACCATCAATAAAGAGTAATGAAATAAAAATATTAATTACGGAATTAACAGCATTTATTAACTTTATTTCCAGGCCAAGAAGGCGTTCAGGGTCCAGCATCGTGGTGCTCGGCGCGGAGGAGGAGAAGCGCCCGCCGCCGGATGACGACACAGACATGCTCACTATGCTATCACTTACTTCTGATACCGGTTAGTATTGAATTTGGGAACATAGAACGAAATAACGGATAATGTGTGACTGTAAACGCGATAATTGTGGGTTTGATTCCTACTTGGGACTAAAGGCTGCGTTAAGTTTTGCCTCTTTTGCACGCAATTTGTAGAAAGTTAAACGGAATTTATAGTATTATAATTTTATTTCAGCTTCACGCTGTATCCCACATATACGAGTAGGCATTGGGATTCTACTATGACAGTTCCGTTCCCTACTTTCCGCTAATTTTCGAGACAACGCAGATTATAATTTATAAAGCAGTAAAAAACAACATACACTCTTCACATTTATTTATATTTAACAACGATTTTCTTTGTCTTCTCGAAGCATTATTCAAGACAGGAAACAATAACTTATTTGTTCAAGAGCATATAAATCGCGCGCGTCATGCAAATTACATAATGTTATAATCATATACCTGTCTCTACTGGTGGTAAAGACATATTTGTACGTGGTGTCCATAGAACGGATTAGATATATAAATTATGCTTATTATCGTAGATTCGATTACCGGTGGTGTTACCATAAATGCAGTTTGTCGTGAAGGTTCCTTGAGGAGTGCACTGAAAGGGGATTACTTTAAATTCTTATGGGAACCGGAAAAATATCTTCACGATAGCTTCACGCGATATCCCGCATACAGCAGGATAGGCAGATGGAACCTAGTGTTAGGACACTCCGTTTCCCGCTTTCTAAGTAAATATTTCATCACAACCAGTCGGTTTTACAGTCACACTTTGTACCACAGCGCCACGACTGGCCTCGATAAAATCAAAATATCTAATATTCAGAATATTAGATCGAGTTTTTCTTTCGTGTTTTTTTTCTAAGGAGTGCAATGTCAAATTACCCTCTTATTGTTTATCTATACAAGCGTAGGAGTTCATATGACCAAAAATTTTTCAAATCGAATCAAATCTATAGGATTTTTTCTGTATAGAGAATCTGTAAGTCTTTACCTTTAGCGTCATGCTTTATGTCTTTGCATACCTCTTTTCCCACGTCCACTGTCGTCAACCTCCACATACATATATGTTCTCGTACGAAGTCCTCTCCTGCTTTTCTTACCTCTTATTCTTGCACCATAAATCTTTTTAACTCTGTTGTCACACATTCTCTCGATTTGCCCAAACGTGACGGACCACATTCATTTTCACTCTCTTTGTGATGTCCTCTTTATTTACATGCAAGTTAAAAAAAAATGTTTTTGCATACTCTATTAAGATTTCTTACTATTATAAAAAACTAATTTCCCCTATAAAAGTTGGACTCTACCGAAGTAGGGCTCAATTTACCTTTTCTAATTATCGCAGTAAACGATAGTTTAAAGTTTTATATCATCAAGTGTTTTTCTAGGTCATGTTGTCTAAACCGTACTGTATGTATGTATGTATGTATATATATATATATATATGTATGTATGTACGTGTAAAACAAAAATATGCGTAACTAATTCATTAAAGACAAAATTTGATATCTACAGCGAGTTCTATTTATTTTGTTTAAAAAAAATTTATGTGATAATTTTTAGTCAATTATTTTATGTAGGTTATACAATTTGATGTTTTTAGTAGTTAATAAAATATTTATTTTAAAATTGATTGACATGTGCTAATTAAAGGTTCGAATCCTGAATAAATTTAAATTATATTTTAGTCAATTCCTAACGTATTATATTAACCGATATGATTTTATGGACATTAAATTAAAATAAATAAATGGTTATGATTAAACTGTCATAAGGAACGATAGTGAGTTCGACTCTTGTAAGAGTTAATTATTTTCACTCCTTTCCCCGCTACAAAAAATAAACAATTTTTTAAGTACACAATGCCTCGAAAATTTGACGGAAACTGTGGAACAGAGTGTCTTTTCTTTTCCTATCCTGCTTTTTTTAAGAATAATAATAATATGCTGCTGGGAAACTGCTTTTTTTAAGAATAATAATAATATTTTTTTATATTGTTTATGACAATCGCATCTATAATAAGTAAGATTCATCTTATAATAACAACCGACATTGAAGTAGTGCGTGATAGGACGCGACCTTCATACAACAATGGGGCAAAAATAACTAAAATTATGAATTTTAATTTGTATTGTTTTTCTTATTTGCAATCATTTATTTTAATTGTTTTTTTTACTATAGAACTAATTATTGTGCTTGGCCTATAAAATGTAAATCGTCATATTTATTTATCGAAACAATATTGGACTGTAAAAGCGTTGGTTCAGGGCTCGATTCCCACTCGCGAGATTTAATTATTTTGATTTCTTTACTCTAACAAGACAAAGAGAGGCGTTGAGTTCCATAGTCAACACGCCATGTTTCGAAAATTGGGTGGTATGTGACTAGACTAGAAACTAGTCTATCCTGCTATGTGAGGGATACGGCGTGAAGCTAAAAAAAATATTCTATATTTATACCTTTTTATGGGTTAAGGCTAATCTCATGAGAGCTAAGTTAAAACCTGTAAGCCATTTCACGATTGAGTGGAAAGTATTGCCGTTAATGGGTTGCGGGGAGCGTTATAAGCGTATATAAATAACCAGCGCGTTCATTAAATAGCATATTTATTAAGTTTATGTTTTAAATATGGTTTTGATTTAATTTGTGTGTACTAACTGTAATCGTAACGGTTTGACGCAATGTCTCAAATTCAGAAGAATGGAGTGTCTTTACACTGGGTTCTCCCTGCCTTGACGGCTATGAGGAGAGTTAAAAAAGTAGTGACTGAATAACACATATTCAAAAGTGATAGATTTAGAAAGTTTTAATTTGCATTTTAGTTTTTGATTTATGGAGTTTATGATAAAATCAATGGGAGATTTCTTGAAATTTCTACGGGAACGGCGGCAGATACAACATTTTCCATTAAACGTCCTAAAATCCACACAAATAAAGTTGCGGGCGATGACTAGTCGTTTTTATAGGTTGTGGTCTCACGGTTGCGTTCAGGTCGCCGGCTGTGCTTATCGAAATATTCCCAGTTTAGATAAAATCTCTAACGCTAATTGGATGCTGCGGATTGTGTAAATATTTGGGAAACGATTTTGACACAATATTAAAACTAATATCTGCCTTAAGGCAGAACTGCTTAAGCAGTTGTTTTATTTTTATTGTTATATCTATATTGGTGTGTCTTGCATTTTTTTATTTGATCTTCTTCTACTTCTGCTTCTAGAAGGTCTAGAGTCGCCAAAGCAGAGAAACCCTAATTATACACTACATTCTACTTTTCACTTACCAATTGGTTGGTACAATCCAATCCCGGGGTTTATGTCTGGCTAATATACATTATTAACATTTATTTGTCTTCCATTCCAGGCCCCCACCGCGAGATGGCGGTGGACGTTCCGGACAGTTTCATCGCGAGGAACAAAACACCCCCACGATACCCCCCTCCTCGACCTCCTCAGGTACGACTCAGAAGGGACGAGGAGCCCCTGCTATCGTCCGGGGGGTCCGGAACATCCTTTGGCAGCAAACAAAGTACCGTCCTACAAAGCACTATCGATATTTCCGGTCCCAGCTCCGACGGCTCAGGCAGTTTCAAGAACAACAGCACTATAGAGTTATTATCACTACCCCAAAGTTCAGATGGATCGGTGAGCTTTGGCAGCAAAAAGAGCAAAGGTTCATCACAAACAGCAAAATGCGATCTGAACTCTGAGCGATCAGAGTCGGTCGCGTCGAACATCACCCACAACTTAAGCGACCACAAGATACAACTACTTATATCTAACGGAGAAGACTCCTTGTTAGATTGTAGGGAAGGTGTGACATATTCAGCGAGAACTGATTCAGTTTTGATTAGAGAAGCTGTGTACGCTTCTTACAAGCTGCCTCCAGGTTTCGATACTACCCCAGTACTGCTTGGACGAGAGGTAGCGGTAGATGTCCCGGACAGTTTCGTCCAAATTGTGAAAACAACGCCCAAATACCCCGGTACCGCGGACAAAAAGGTTGTTCAGGTAAACACAGCGCATGATCTCATGGGAGTCACGGTGTATGGAGATGGGGGTTTGATGGGATGTTATTTAGTTAAGAATTAATTGTAAAATACTTAATTGTAGTGTAGTTTCATGGAAATATGTATTTTATTATCTTTTATATTGCTATTGCTATTAACTCTTTTTAATAATTGTAAATTATATTGAAATTCCGTATAAAAAATCTAAAAGTAAGTGTGTGATTTGGGTAACTTTTTATTGAATAAGGCTATGTTTAATATTTTTATTTTTATCCATATAAGTACTTTTGAGGCCGGTCGTGCGTGAACGAAACGAAAAAGCGTGTGACTATAAACGTGACAGATTGTGGGTTCGATTCCCACCAAAGGAAATGAAATATTCTTAGTTTTAACATTGCCTAATTTCTCTGTTATATATATGCGGGATACAGCGTGAAGCTGAGGCAAAACATGTATGTACAGATCGTAGCGCTTGTCGCATCCTTCTCTAGCTAAGGATAAAGCGTGTACTCAGAAAAGGCTGTTAAATTTCCACCATAGATATCTTACTTGACAATACGGAATTTCAGAAAGTTTATCTATTTCTTTTTAATTAATAAATATAAATAAGGATTTGGGATAACTAACAAGCTCATATTGTCATGTCGCTTTTACATATTTGTAGACATTTTTAAAAGTTTTTTTTTTTAATTTTTTTATAATTTTGACGGGTTTTGAACTAACATTAGTTAGATAGGATGCTTTATAAAAAAAACATTGTAATTAGCTTAAGTTATTTATGAAGTTTAAAAGGATTCGGGTGCGTCTCAGATTAAATTAGAAAAATTGATAACGAAATAATTTATAGTTTTCTTTATTTATTTAAAAAATATTTGAAAATGCCTTATAATAATACATAAACTTGATTTATTCATCTTAGTATATCGTCTGTTTTAGTTATTTACTTCTTTCTTTCAGGGTAGAACTTGCTATCCGGGAAAAACCGCGAAGGTACAAAAACACTAAGTTCCCTAATTGCCACTTTTGCGTTGGAACCATTGCGTAATAAATAGCGGAACCCAACGCCGCGATACTCACTATCCCATTTCACCAAAATGGCGTCTACGAGTTTTTTATTACGTACCTTCTATACAAAACAGAAATAACTTAAAAACATATATAAAAAAACGACTCGAATTGCACTTTTCAAAACTTAACCAAATTCGTGAAAGTTTCATATTTAAGTAATTTATTCGTTTATATAAGTAATTCAGTTTTTTATTTTAATTAACTACACACATATAAATATATTAAGACGGCCATTACCATCATGTTTTGTGTCACTTTCATTTTTTTTATTAATAATATTAAGGGTTTTATTTTTTTTCAATCACGCTTTTTGCACTATTGTCCGCGGTAACGAGGTGTTATTCATAAAAAAGAAAGATGTATTAGTAATTATTTAGAAATTCAATATTAAATATGGATAAGGCTGGATTTGAACCTGCGTCGAAGTCTTCTGTTAAATTATGTTTAATAAGTTGGTTTTATAAAGGGCATTACAAAATGACAATTTGAGAACAAAATTAAATATTTATTATAAACCAACTTATAGCTTTTATGCAATATTTATTTAGCGATAGACGATAAACGATTTTTATTTGGCGTTAGGGTCTCTATATACTCTTAAATTTTCAATTCTCTGTATACTATGAAATGATACAAAAAAAGTAATAAGAACTGTTATTTTTAAATGAAACTTAATATTTTTTTCAATATGTTATGTAATAAAATATGTATTTATATGTATAATATAATATAATATCGTTGGCTTAGAGTGTAAACTTGATAACAGTCTATTAAGCAACTATGTAATATGACGTATATTATCTGTAAGTTTTTAAAATTTCGAAAATTAATATAAAACAAAGGTCGATTTTGTATTTGTTTTTGCAGTTTCGAATGGTAAAATTGAGGCTATTCGTGTGCAGGGTCACAAGCGTGTCTCACTTGACTGTAAACGCTACGGCTTGTTGATTCGATTTCCACCTGAGAAAAAGAAATATTTAAAATTTTAATTTCTGCGCCGTGGTGTCGAAGTAGAGCGCATTTGCGGCGTTGAGTTTCAAAACTCAATACGCAATGCCTCCAGATTTTGCCGAAAATTGGGGAGCGGAGTGTCTTAACACTAGACTCCTAACCTAGTGCCTACCCTACTACATGCGGGATACGGCGTGAAGCTAGAAATATAATGAACTTTACAGGTTTACACTCTAAGGTATAAGTTATTAGTATATTAATATTAATTTATATATCTATGTATTACTTTAAATATTTGACTTACTCTGTATACGATATTATTCTTATATTTCTAACTAATGGGTTACATTTCCTTTCAGGACTATTTACGTTACGTTTAAGCTTTTTTTCAGATTTCAAAGGATAAATTGAATATTATTATTTATTATAGTTAATATGATTATGTTTATTTATATAGTAATATACTTATTTTTTTGTCCAATTAAGAAATTATATATTTATTTTCTGAGGTCAGTCGTGCCAAGTTTAGCGTACGGTGTGGGTTCGATTCCCACTCGAGGAAAAAGAAATATTTAATAAATTTATTTTCTCGCTCTGGTAACTGAATCTTTTAATGGTTACCGAGTGTACTAACGGTCCCAAGGTTCCCAGGTTCCCTATGCCTACTCTGCTATGGGCGGAAAACCTAAAAAATATTTAATTTGTAAGTAGTAATTTATATTGGATCATCAAAACTGGTATTATTTATGCATGAGAATAATGATATGATTAGGGTCGGGACTTTTTACAGATTTATGGGTTTTGCATGCTTATTAGTAAGATAGTTCTTAGAGGGTCTAAAATATTTAATACTTGAATGACCTAATATTATTGTTTTATGGGATATGTTATAAAATGTATGTATAAATTTATTATATATATTTATTTTGAGGCCGTCGTGACACAGCGGTACATCGTCTGATTGTAACGCGACATTGATGGGTTCGTTCCCCATTCAAGTGATTATATTTAAATTATTTTTATTTCTTCTCTCTGGCAGACACAACATGTCGTATAGTTCTGCCACTCAATGTGCAACGTCCCCAAAATTGGGTGGAATGTTGGGAAAGGAGTGTTTTTAAACTGGGTTTCTTCTACCTATCCTGCTATTTGCGGGAAAAAGCGTGAAGCTCGTTTTTTATAACGTGTAATGAATAAAAATAAATAAAATAAATCAACTTCACGCTGTATCCCGCAAACAAACCCGTAAGCAAACAGCAGGGTAGGCAGAGGGAATATAGTGGTAAGACACTCCGATCCCCATTATCTTCGCGAATTCTGGAAATATTGCGTGGTGAGTGGCAGAACTCGACGCAGCACTTTGCATCGACACCAGAGCGAAGAAATGAAAATATAAATTTAAAATAAATATTTAATTTCCTCGAGTGGAAATCGAACCTACAACCAGTCGGTTTTACAGTCACGCTTGCGCCACGTCTGGCCTCTTCGTGTAATGAAATTGTAAAATATTATACTAAAATGTATTGATGACAGCATCATAATAATTGTGGTTTAAGTATTTAAAAAAAAGTATTTTATAATGTGATTATTATCGTATACATTTTAAATATTGTAGTTATTTATTAATATTCTAATAATGGTCTTAGAACTGGGTGTTTTTTTTTATTTTTGTATTATACGAAAAATACATTTTATTGTTGGGTTTGTTAAATAAGTATATTGCTACAGGTTCAATTCCTGTGATTAAATTGATATAGAACGAAGTGTCTTAACACTAGGTTTCTCTGCCTACGTAATGTACGAAATGCGTGAGGATGTTAAAAAATGCATTTGCCCTATGTAAATGCATTTATACGAAAATATTACTGAAGTGTAATTTTTAATTATTTTCCCATGTTTTCTAGAAAAACTAACAAACTAGTTTTAATACATTTTGTTCTCCCCTTTCCGTCTGAATTCTTGATTTCTTGAATGTTAAGTGATGAAACTCAACACGTTGCTTTATTATATTTACCAGAACAGGCAAATTAAAATATATTAACATTTCTCCTGATCCTTTACCCTACAAATTGTTGTCTGTAGATTATTGTCATATTCTGTCTAATAAAAACATAATAAAAACGAGATACAGAGACCTAATATATTTTAACTATAATTTCTGATTTTTCGTTATATAGCAGGTTAATGGCACGGCGAAAGGCGCGCCAGCAGTCCCCCCACGAGAGGCCCCCCGCGACGCTCCTCCGAGGCCCCCTGCGCACGATATTAGCAGAGACCAGATAGATTCCATTAAGAAATATCAGGTAGGTCTAGGTTTAGTATTTTTTTAGGCTTTTGTCTTTTTGACATTACGTCTTGGCGTGACGCACAAACGAACGGAAATCGCTCTGATTGCCGTTCCAAATGTCATGATGGATGAGAAAAATATATTTTACAAATATTGTGCAAAATAAAATAAATTATATATCACATTGATAAACTGAGATTTATGATATTGTTTAATAATACCATATCGGCCCGCGTTGTTTATTTACAAGTATATGTAGATATAGGATACGTTAAAGAAGTAATCATTTTTGTAGCTTGGTTTTAATTTTATTTCATTTCAATTTTAAAATTATGTAACTTACTTTTAACAGTTTCGATATAAATATTCAGGTAATCTGATTATCATAAACCTTTAGTTTTATCTTATCCTTGTATAATAATTCAATTGCAGATTTAATATTGCGATTTCCTTTGTAATCTGTAGTATTTGAATTGTAATGGGTTCAGATTGTTGGCATTATCTACAGCATAAATGTAATTAGTAAAAAACATATTTGGTAAGTACTCCAATTGACTCGTTCGTCGCCCATCCATAGTCCATAGAGTTGTATATTATAACACTTTAAAGATTAACGCTTGTATAGTAGTACAATAAACTGTCAATAGATGTCGCTAGTAGTATAGATTTATGTCGTAGAAACAACGATGTTCAAATATTTCTTAAGTAATGTTTAATACGAATTACAAAACTCGATAATTGGTAAATGAACAAATTTTTTTACATGAACTCTGACTAGCACTTGAGTTAACGCTCATTTATAGCTCCGAGTACATACATATATAGTATTATAACAGCGTACCTTTTATTTTGCGTTTCTTACTTAAAAAAGAATCAATATTATTATTTACAAAATAATTATAGAATAATATTATATCTAGACCTATACCTACGCTTAAACAAGAATATAGATCAAACACACATTTTTAATCTACAACCCTTTAATAATTTTAAATATGTGTATATATATATATATACCACCACCAGTTCCAGGATGATCCTATAGTGCCGTGTGATCCCGGCCTAGAATAGGATCATCCTGGAACTGGTGGTGTCGTAAGA
>DWAO01005591.1:0-11631 GCA_018230605.1 Heliconius congener
ATATATATATATATATATATATATATATATATACATATATATATGTATATATATATATATACACATATACAATCAAAAGTAAGAGATTGTATGTAAAACACAATTTTGGACAAACGAAAGAAGATTTATATTTTAAGTACATATTTTTCCGCCCTATACTTTGTTCCTAGTAATAGACTAGAACATAGTATCAAGACACGTCCTTCTGTGTTTACATAAATTTAAGACACGCTTAGTCTAATTAGAACGTGGCAATGAAAATAATTGATTTAAAAAGTTAGATATCGAATCGACAACCAGGGCCAGTGCACTTTTTCACTCCGCTACGATGTCGTTAATAAAATAAATATATTGAATTCTCAATTCATAAAAAAATCTCGTTCATACATAAATTTTCATTCATATCTATTTAGAAAATAACAAAAATAAACAAATAAAACGGTCTTCTTGTCACTTATGATAAACTTTTAACAAGACGAACCGAAAATTACCATAATTTTCAAAGTAAAAGGTGTCGACATTTTAAATAAGTAAAGTAAAAAGTCGAACTTTTTCGAAGGAATATAAAAAAGTTTTATCATTAAATTTTAAGGAGGCTTATGTTGGATTTTTTTAATATTTTTAATCTTGTTTTGTAGGTTTCCGCATTGAATCCCGCACATAGCAGAGTAGGAAGAGCCTAGCCACAAATCTGGCCTGGCCACAAATCTAACCTAACAAATCTGGTCTCAAACTGGCTTTTGTGAATATTGAAATAAAATTTATATCAATAGTAATTGAGCCACTTGAATTTCGCCTACCACGCGACAGTCAATACTATTAACTTTATATAAAATAAGGAAAAGGAAAATATCCATAATATTCTATTAAAACACGAACAGGTTTGAATAAACTGAAAGTTAAAATGGTTATTAGTTTTGCGCAGTAAATGGAAATACGTATTTATTCACGTTATATTAATAAGAAAATTGGCAATAGAAGTTAGACGATCGTATTTCTACATCACTAGATCAAAGGACGAAGTTGCTAAGGTTACAAACATACTCTATTTTAGAAAGGTTCTCAAACTTTATATATGTATACGTAAATGTTAAGTAATTAATACATAAGTAAGTTTATATATTTGGATTCGATTCCCATTCAGAAAAAACATCGTAATTATTAACATTTCCCCGCTCTCGTAGACAATGTGCGGTATTGAGTTACTTCCACTCAACACGCAGGGTCTCGATAATTGGGCAGAAAGTGGAAAGCCGAGTTTTATATAAAGTGGTATAGGGGAAAACTGTAAAGCTGTTTTTTTTGTTATTTATAGTATATTAAGCTATTCTGCATGGAAGTTAAAAATTAATTTATAATGTATGTACGTACATAAGTGTTATTAAAATTGTTTACAATTTCCGAGATATGTTTATCCAATTATTCCGGAAATTTAGAAGGATATACTAATATATTATTAAATAAACAACAGGATTTCGACCCGCACTTTTTGGATTATTACTGTGGCGCTGAAGTCAATCAATATACTCGCCAGCGTGTCCAGTCAAGTGAATTTAACTATAAGCTGTAATAAGCTAGCTCTAATTATAAATTTTATAAAAAAACACTACGTAGCGAGATAAGAATGGCCACACTTAATTGGCCACGGCGATTATTCTCGTATAGTATCTAACGTTTATAAAATTATGAAAGTTCTATAAAATATTTTATAGAACTTTAGTAATTTTATAAAAATACTAAGATAGGACTGGGTTGGGAGTCTCAAGTAAACATCTCTACTAAGTAGACTCCAAGCTCGCGATAAAGTGAATCGGCAGACTGAATCGGAGATGGTGGGACGAGTGCAGGCCTGGCTAATACACAATAGAAATAAATTGAATGGATTATAAAAAATCCTTTGCAAAATTACGAATAGTTCTGTTTATTTTTGTGAAAGTTACTAGTTATCTATTGTGTAAAAATAAATCTAGTAATAAATAAAAGCGGCGTTGAGTTCCGTCACTCCACACACTGTCTCCAGAATTCGGAGGACAGTGGGATTCCCTCTGCCTACCCTGCTAAGTGCGGGATACAGCGTGAATAAACAGACACAGACAAAAAATGGTAAAATATTTTTTTTGTCAACTAAGTTACTTTATAATCGATTATTAAAATACTTTACCTGGTAAGCCCGCTGTCGAGCCTCTGGGAAGCTCAGGTTTGCCTCTAACTGACGGTCGTCCTCCGGCCAGACCTCCCGGCGGTACCACTGTACACAATTAACATACATCAACTATGAATTTTTAGTAATATCAAAAAGCATTTAAAGAGATGGAATGTAAGAAATAATATTTACCACACCAAATTTTGTTTTTATCTTGTGAAAAAAGTAGCCAAGTCACGATTACGCTATTTGTTTCTTTATAAAGCAATGAAATCTCTACGTAAAGCTAAGCCAAGCTTGAGGTCTTACTGTGATTTTTTTATTAATATATAATAGTTAAATTTTATGTGACCGACCGTTGAAAAGTTTTTAAGCATAATTATTGATACAGTACAAATCAACGGCTGTGATAGTCATGTCATATAAAATTTAACTATACTAAAAGAACTTTAGACTTGACTTGGCTAAATATTTCAGTACATTCAAATAGCTTCTTCGAGACTTGTCTGGTTTTTTACCAGATACTTTTAGTTATCAGTTACAGTGTTAAGTGACGGTACTCAACGCCATGTTTTGTTTAATCAAGACCGAAAAACAAAAACAATAACAATAACAATTGACTCCTCTCAGTGGAAATCAATCCTACATTATTTATAGTCAAACGATCCTACGATGCTACGTTGTTTCACACATTTACACTGAGTAGCGACACTCAAAACCGTTCTTTGCTCAGCAGATCGGTGAAATTAAAATATTTAACATATGTAAACAGTTTCAAAATTTAATCCTTCGTCCTTGCTGTCTGTATGTTCGAGGCCAACATGGAGAAGCGACCGAATGTTTGCACGACGGTTGTATGAAGACAAAACGCGGCGTTGAGTTCCACCATTAAAAAAGTGTTCTGAAAATTGGTTTTCAGGACATTAAGTGATATGAGTAAATATATAATTTGTTTAATAGACAAATTTCATTGAAACAGCTAAGTGAATACCAAATATATTAAATACAATTTCAAGTTTATCCCAGGAAATAAATGATTAATGTATTACGGGTTCTGAAACAGAATATTTCATTACGAGTGAAAATTGGTTCATTTATGTTTGGATAATTTTATTTTAAAAAGTCGGAAAAAGGGCGAGTCGGGCTCTTCCACGTTATGGGCTTCGTACAAAAATTGGAGGTCCCGAGCATTTTCTGAAATTAAGGCTTAGCTTAGCCGGAGCCCTTTCTGATACCTCAATTGAACTAGCGGCTACAATACTAGATTTTTTAAAAAGATATGGAACCCTAAAAAAATACCCTTGATCATTGGATTTAAAGAATATTAATTACTGCTTAAAATAATTACTGTTACAAATAAAAAAATACATATTATCATTTGATTTTTCAACGAAGTTACTGTATTTTGATAAAAATAAATATTGTAAATTAGTACGGGAATATTTATTTAAATGTATATTTTCGTTTCTTCGCTCTGGTGTCGAAGCAAAGCGCGGCGTTAAGTTCTGCCACTCAATACACAATACCTCCAGATTTCGCCGGAAAGTGGGGAATAGAGTGTCTTAACACTAAGTTCCCTCTCTACCTGCTGTGTGCGAGATACAGCGTGAAGCATAAAAAAAAGATAATACAGGAGAAAAAAGACGTAATTCGTCACTAAGATGGAGGAAGCCATCTGCAGTGTATGATAAAAATAGCAAAGACATCTCAAAAACCTCTCTATAAACCAAAATTATTTAGGCTTTCCAAGAGGCTAATCTGAATTGAATGTCCCATTTTACATTATAATATAAATTGATTCTTCTGTGACAGAGGCTATATTATGTTCCCGAAAATAAATTTGAAGAACGTGGCTCGTTTATTTAATAAATTGTTTTGGTAATAGCTTTTTTGTAAAACATTTCGTTATGTCTTGAAACTTGTTGCTAACTGAGCATTTCATTTTGTTCTTTTTGGGAGTATTTATCAGCTAATGCTTTCACTTGATTTTGTATGTCACATTGATTTTTGAAAGTGATATTTAATAAAAAAATAAATATGTTATCACCATTTTTTCAGTAGTATTTCTTGCATTTTGTAGTGTAGTAAAGAAAGAAAAAGATCTTAAGAATATATTGAAAAACCTCTCTGTTTTAAAGTTAGGCTTGTTATAATATTTTGTACTGTAAAACGAAAGGTGTCCGTTTAAGCAATACTTTTAACTCTCCTTCAATGCTCGTTTCAATTTACAACCAATTTGTAGGCTTTGAAGAACAATTAAGAAACGTATCCTTTTATTTACGCGGCACAGCGGGCTTAAATTATGTTGTTGTTTTTGGAAATATGTTTGGATTTAAAATCATAATTTCCTAAAAGATAGTCTCTAAGGGAGTTTTCTTTTTCTTTTGGAGTATATTTAGTATTAGTAAAAGCTTTAACTATCATCAAAATCAGAAAACCAAAAAATGTAGTATCACAAAAAATATGATTCATATCCCTATTATAGATGGCACTTAAAACTGTATAAGACATTGAA
This sequence comes from Heliconius congener, assembly GCA_018230605.1. Taxonomy (NCBI): domain Eukaryota; kingdom Metazoa; phylum Arthropoda; class Insecta; order Lepidoptera; family Nymphalidae; genus Heliconius; species Heliconius congener. The sequence continues at coordinate 4,659 of DWAO01005591.1, forward strand.
CGTAGCAGGACTTGAACTTATGTCTCTCACGACTCATTCTTCTTCTTTAATGCTAATAACATTGACATAATCGTATACGCGATTTGGACAAAGCCGGAACAGATCATGTATTTTTTTTTCAAATTAATTAATTAAATCACTTGGACAGGTGGCAGTGCAGTTGGCAGACAAATCTTCGAAATAAAAAGATTAATTACTAAACCTTATGACCTAAAAACCAAATTTTCTAAGAAAATAAAATGAAGTACTTAAAATGTACATGACAATGAAAAATACCATTCCAAATATTGGCAGTCTTCCAAATCTACGATAAAACGACCGATGTCAAGGACGAAGCATTATTAGCTGAAGTAAACTAATTTAAAATAAACCACTAACAGTTGACCCATTTTCCCATACGCTGCCTTGGCTGAGAGCGATCAAGTTACGTAAAGTCCGTACCATTTTATGTGCAATATACTTTTATTACTTAATTATTTTGTTTTAAGATCTTCTTAATATCTGTTTTATTTGCTGACAGGCCAAATTGGTTTGATGGAGGATTTTACGCAGTTGCGAATGGGTTAAATAAATTTAAGAGGGAGGTAGTACGTTCAGTTTTAAAACTGTAAGCAAAAGATGCAATTATTAGGTTAGTTTTAGGCTTGTTTTTAGGGTTCCGTACCTCAAAAGTGAGTAAAAACGGAACTCTTATTAGATTACTTTGTTGTCCGTCCCGCATTGCATACATCAAAATATTGATAAAATTGAAAAAATAAATTTTACTGACTGAATTTTTATGTTTTTATCACTTTTAATAATTTTTAACCCAATATCCATGATATATTTGCAATCTTGAAAAAGAAATCTTGTAAGAAAAAGGTCATATAGTGAGATTAGTGACTTTAACCACACAAACTCTTAAGCATTATAATACTATAGTACATATAGTATATAACTATAGTATAGATATTAAAAATTTGTAATATACACAAATTCTATACTTGTTCATATAACTGACCATTTCTATACAATTAGTATAGTTGAAACGTTAGCGGCATTCCATTACCATTTGCGGTATAATATACCAACTAATACAATCTATATATATATTTGCAATATTTGACCCCTAAGGGATTGTTACTAAACTTCATTTTTAGGTTAAACAGTGGAACTCAACGTCGTGCTTCGTTTTCTTATAACTCATTCGAGTAAATATAGATCAATTTATTTATAATGTAGCGACGTTAAGTAAATTATAATGTATAGTAAATAAATTATAATGTAATTTGTAATACATTCTTTTTTTGTGATTCGTTGGCTTAGTTGATGAATTTTACATGTGCATAGAAACGTCAATATATGGGGGTGACATATTAACTTCATGACTGTAACTTTTGCATGGGCAATTTACAAATTAAAAAAATATATTTCTTATTCAAAAATAAATACACGCAACCCAACTTTATCTGTCCATACAAACACGAATAAAGTGCCTAAAATAGATATTTCGAATGGGAGTATTGGAAACGGCACCAACATTTCAGGATATTGAGAGTCGATAGCAATTGAAAGGCTTTTCATCTCTGCATATTGAATGCATGCGGTCCGTAAAAAGTTTTTATAGTATATTTTTTGGATATCTTTATTAAAAGATAAATTTTATTGATAGCAAATAAAATTTGATATAGGTATGTGTATTAATAATGGTATTGATCGTTAGGCGATTTCGAGCATATTTAAAATATTTTTCTTTTAATTATGACTACATTTATTTCTTTACCTGGTAATTTTGCGGGTTGTTTCTTGTGTTCATCTTCACTGTCTTCTTCAGATGAGCTCGGATCAATCATGTTGCTAGATCTGGAACAAAAATATATATGATGGAATAGTTAAATAAAATAGTGAAAAAAGCCGTTGTGGCATCATATTATTTTTGAGTTGCGTTGAGTTTCGCCACTCAACACGCGTTGTGTTAAAAGTTGTACTGAATGTAGTGAAAATTGAATCCACAAGATATAAAGAAGTGTGTACAGCCAGACGCTATCGCACAGCGACACGATGGTCTTTAACTTTTCCTTTTTTCGCTTCACGCTGTGTCACTCATATAGCAAGGCAATAGTATTTTACACTGATTAAGACACTCCGTTTCCATTAGGACCATTTCGTTCCTAATTTTTGTCGTTGCGTGCTGAGCAATGGAACTCAACGCAGCGGTTCGCCTCGTTACGAGAGAGAAAAAATGAAAATATAAAAAATTACAATCCCTCGACTGGAAATCCACAATCGTCCTGGGAGTTCTGCCCCTTCATACGCAATATTTTGTAAGTTATATAGAAATAGGGAACGGAATGTGTGGACACTAGGTATCAAAAGTTATAAGTAGGAAAAACTGAATTATTATATTTCGTGACCGCCCCAGTCAACTTTAGTAAAATATCGTATAAACTAAAGCTTTTTAATATAAAAATATTTATTTAGTCCAAGAAAAGCTCAACTAGCGCTAGGCTGCTTATGTAGCTTTTAGCTTCCTTAGATCTATCCTCACTCATGGTAAGCCTCTACGCTTTTATATGAAAAATGTTTAGTTAAATCCTTTAAAGGTTAAGTGTTCTTTAAGATATAGATGCTGTTTTTCTTTTACTGTATATTTCTGTTATATATTGTGAATAAAGATTTTATTACACTCTCTTAGTCCCTTGTAAAGTTCACCCAAATACAGTTAGCTGGCCTGCGAATTATGGTATTGATGAATTAAGGACTACTTGTACAATTATTTTGACCCCTTTAGAATTGTGGAGCATCTTCTAATATGTGAAGAAACTACTTAGTGTTTCGTTAATTTATCGTGTCTACAGCCGTTATAAGGAGAAGAGTTCAGAGCAGTGCCTGGGACCCTGTAGCGTCCTTCGTAAGGTGCATATTAAAGATATGCTATAACACTCCACTCTTCGACGGGAAAATAGAAATGAATGAAAAGAAATGAACTTAGGATTGAAACTCAAGACTATAACGTTATTAATTATAAGACATTTATTCAAAAAAAGAATAGTAATTGATATTAGAAAAGAAAATTATAGTACAAGTGGCTTACAATATTGTAATACAATTATTTTTCATCACTAATTGGTTCAGTTCGCTAAAAACATTTGAAACCTTATAATTACCTCACCTTTAATAATATCATTTTCGATGTAACAAAGGAAATATTCTTAATAAAACAATTTGAGAAATTGTAAAGAGATAAATGTATTGTTTAGCTTCACGCTTTGTCCTTAGCGATTTAGCCAGTGGGATTGGAGCGTCAGATGTTATGTATTCTGTATACCTCTTTCGCATCATCTACTGCCATGAACAACTTCTCACGCATAATCTCTCTTCCCTCTTTCCATTTCCTCATCCTTGCCATTAAAATTTTCGAGTTATAGGAACAAGAAAAGACGTGGCGAGGAAAATGAAAATAACTTATTCCCTCGAATGAGAATCACACAAACTAAGCTAAGAAAATAAATATTATCTAAAGCCGAGTATATATATTTATAACCTAAAACCAACCCTTTCTATTTCATCAACACAACGATAATGTAATTACAAGTTCTGAAAGCACAATATTCATGCTGCAGTAGATCAATCATCTCAGACAGCATTCATCTCGCTTCTAAAAGGCAATGCCATCTAAATCGAAATAAAATCTTTTCTTTTGCGAAAAAAACCTTTGAAAGATTTATAAAGGCATGTTGTGTTTTGTACTCAGCTAAAAATAGCAGAGTGGTATTGCACAAAAGCATTTTTCTTTTATACTTTTTTTCTTATCTATATTATACTTTTTTTAATATTCTATAAATAGACGTGACAGTTGGTCATTTTGAACCTACGATCAGCACTTCAGAGGTTGTCTGTTTGTTCCCCACGCAAAAAAAATATTTAGTTCTACTGTCCCTTAGAACTGTAAACACATCAAACTTCTCATCGTCGTCATCGTTGGCTTAGATCAACGCAATCAAAAGATACAGGCGTTTACGCCGCAAATTTTCGAAATTTGCAAGGCAATCAAAACCTACAGCGTACTTCCTGTCATCTTAAAATTTGGTACGAAGCTACGTCTTATAACACAGATAAAGAAAAAATGTCGAAAAGACAAATTGGGTACGGCTAAACGCGCAGCCGTGCTGAATTTTCGCCGTCTCAATCAATGCAGCTAAGGCTCCGTTAATCCTGTAACCGGCAGCAATACGCCTTTCAAATTTATATTTATCTGACACACTAGAGAATTTTAGAAGATCATTTTTTTTACTAATCCGATTCTTTATCCTAGATGGGCAGCGATATATATGGGGCTCATATTTTGTAGAAGTAGTTAACCCAGTACAAGGAATCCCACAGTATACTAATCTGAAGCGCCTGAGTAAATCCCGAAATCCCCGCTTGGGCTCCCCTATCATAACATTAAGTTATGAAGATTTTATAAGTAACATTCAAAAATATTAAATACCAAAAATGAAATAAATACTTTCCACTTAGTATACTACTTATTACTGTATATTAACTTAATAACCAACATTTCTGCCAAAGTGGCTCATAATTATACGCAATTAAGCGACAAATTGTCTCAATAAGTTATCTCGTTAAGTATAACTACTTTTAGATGTTGTTTACTTAAAATATAAAATTTCTGGGGAGAGATTTTTCGAAAGATTTCTATAAAGAGAGGAGAGGAATTAAAACGAATTCTATTACTAGCATCTCCCGAATACGTATAGCGAAATTTAATGATGTTGTAATGTTTGCATAACTATATGAAAACATTTAAATATCTTAGTACCTAAGTAACTAAATCTGATTAAGACAATTCAATTATTGTAAAAACTGTCAAAATCGGTCAATTCGTTTGGACTCTACACCGTCACATTGGGGTCTAGCTATACGTAGACTAATAAACATATTACCCTTCTTTGTGTTGCGCAGTCGGGTTAAAATAATAAAAAATGTAATCTAATTTTGTCATAAGTTACGGAACCATAATCCCACGAATATGCTGACGGATCAAACTGATGGAAGCTTCCCAGGCGACCGCGCGCGATTTCCCCGTATTAGATTTTCAATGTCCCATTGTTTTAATTTTTTAGTTTATTAATATTATTAATATATACATTTTTTGACACTCTTTATTCTCACTTCGATTAAAGCAGTCCTTAGCCTTAAAAAAACTATTGTATTAATGTATAATTAATAAATAATTAATCCGGTTTTTTTCAATCTCTTGACTGCCATACATACTTTTGTATCGTTAAGCATAATTTTTGAGTAATACATAAGCTTCCAAAAAACTGACAAACACAATAATGTAACAGGTAAAAACATATTAAACCTATCTTAAACAACATTACCTGTAATCTCTTTGTAAATACAAATGAGATTATTTTTGATATTATACAATGCTTATTTGTTATATACTAGTGAACCACTCGCGGTTTCGCGCGTATTTATTTTTACATCGTAGTTCGTTTCGTGATCTAATAACATTATCAATTATTATATATTTAAGGATAATATTCATTCATCAATAGCTAAAATTTTCAGCCAATTCAATAGCACTTGGGATCAACCCCACAGTCATTGCATTTTTAAATATTTATGTGTTAGTTTTCGCTACAGACTTTAATCGTGTCTGCCTTTGTTGATCCTGCGGTTTTCTTAATTAAGTTGTTGGTTGGAAGTGAAGTTACGTCAGTCTCTTAGTTTTGACTAATAACTTGGCTTCATGAAATATCCACCGCAATGCCAGTGATTGATTGAAAATTAAAAAAAAAAGAAAATCAATTTTGTTATACATTTGCTTCGTAAATACATTAAACATAATTTTTGAGGCACAATAAAGTGACAGGAAAAAATATATCCGTAAAACTTGGTAGCTTTACTAGATGTTTAAATCAATTATGTACTTACAAATATATATTAATTATATATAAAAAATCATATACCTAATAAAAGTAAAATTCTAAACGTTCTATTTCCAAATAAACTAAAGCAAAACATGATTTATAATGTACTTTTCTTCTGTCAGTTCAAGATGCGGGAGTCGTTTAAAGAAAAAAAACGTGCCAATTATTTTTAAAAACAGCATGACTGTGGGATGGGAGATCCCATAAATATTATTTTTCTTCCGTTTTTCAGTATATGTTGTTAATATTGCTAATAATATGAGACCCATGTTTGGGTACCGACATCTGAAAATGGATAATGTGAAATCATTTTTAGTGTGTGAAAACATTTTTAGATAATCTATTTTTTTTAAATATGTTTTAGTGTGTAAAAACATATTTTTTTTATATTTACACATCATAGTGAAACCAATGATAAGTTATGCCATTGTGTAATAAGCGCTGGTGGTAATCTAACCTGACTGCAAAAAATAAAGTGAAAAGAAAAAACCCATCAGTTATCTCTAAGCACAATAAACGAAACAGTGCGGTACCGATATATGTCATTTTCTACTATAATAAATACGTTATGTAAAAATAAATTTTCCAAATTAGTTATTACTTGGTAATACGGGAGGAATAAACTTCACTATAGAACCAAAATTATATTAGTTTCACAACATAAAATTGCTATATTTTAAGTGAAACTACTAAATTTACATCGCAACTAACTTAGAGTGGATTTAATTATATAAATTACAAAGACGTTCAGAAAAAGGTCGGCTCAAAGGTCTTAGAACGTATTTTTGTACAAAGGTTGCTTTGAGACTTCAAAGCGCGCTTATGAATTTATGAGCTAATTTTACAACGAGAGTAATATGACATAGTAGTTGGACAAAGGAACTTGCACACGGTGATTGTGGAATCGATTTTTCTGAAATGGAAATGATATTATATAATAAAAATATATTGCAAGATGCAAAGATGTGACGACAAAATTGCAATCTGTACATAAAAGATCAGCTTCACGCTGTATCCCGCACACTGCAGGGTAGGCAGAGGGAACGTAGTGA
>DWAO01005592.1:0-11630 GCA_018230605.1 Heliconius congener
AAGCAAATAATTCTGTGGTTTAAGCGGGCGAAGCCGCGAGCGGGTCGCTAGTTTAAAATATATTTGCATTATTGTTTTATTCACAATAAGTGAAAATTACCAAAGTGAAATATCGCATTAAACAGCACGAGATAGGTGTTTGTACTGCGGTTGGTGTGTCGTGCGTCTAATTTATCGTTAACATGGCGGTTGAGAGGATCATTTTAGTGATTACATATATTTATTTATGATTAATCTATAAATGTTTAGATTACAGATCAATTCAAAAGAAATTAGTAACTATACTTGTTTAGAAAACCGATCAGGTCGGTTTCCAGGAGGCGCGGATTCGAGTCCCGCTACGTTCAATTTTGTATACGTTTCCTAAATAAATAATTTTTTTTCCTAAGCGTGGATTAACACTTTAAAAATGTTAAAAAAAGTAACTATTTAGTATTTGCATAATGATAATGAGCACAAACTCGACATTTTTAAGTAATAGGCAGTCCAAGAATCCATCAGTCGTCTTCCGATTCCATCATCACACCAGCTCGATGGTACCATTAAATTATATTAAAATCTAATCTAATCTACATATTATATTTGCCAAGTTTTATGATGATACAATAATTAGAAATTCATGTAATTTAGTTTCTTAGATTTTATTAAGAACGGAGATTTTATTAACTTACTATAAGTTACTGTTTGACCTAATAAAAGCGTGTTAATATAGTTATCGAATAAGCAAATAGGTAGTTAAAAAAAAACAGTTTCACGCTGTATCCCGCACACAGCAGGGTAGGCAGGAGGAAACCTAGTGTTAAGACCCTCCATTCCCCACTTTCCGCCGAATTCTAGAGGCATTGCGTGCTGAGTGGCGGAACTCAACGCCGCGCTTTGCCTCGACACCAGAGAGAAGAAATGAAAATATAAATGTATACTTCCTCGAGTGGGAATCGAACCCACAACCAGTTGATTTTACAGTCACAATTTGTGCCTCTGCGCCACGACCGGCCTCAATAGCTAGTTGACGCTCAAATATGAGGCCAGCCATGGTGCAGACTCACTAGCCTACGATTATAAATGCCACAGGCTGTAGGTTCGATTCCCACTCGAGGAAATGAAAATATTTATTATTTCTCGCTATAGTAATTAGGTTAATCGCTGCTTCAGAATTGTGGGAAGTGGGGAACGGAAGTATATAAATGGGAATAGAGTATCTTAACACTAATTTCCAAGGTTCCCTCTGGAATGGGATACAATGTGAAGCTAAAATATATAGGAAATATAAGGAGAATTTAAATTCAATCCAGGATTATTTAGTACACCGACACAAAACTCGCCATTGGGAAAGAAACATTAAAATTATTCCCACACTGAACTCCTTTAAAAATTTCATCCAGTTTGAAAGATGTTCAACTTTTAAAAACGCTTTCCGCTTCTTTACTGGATAAAAGTGCTGTTTCAAAACTTTAGTAGTTTTCTATATAATTTGTCCGGGCGTTTCGTTTCGCTTTTTTGTTTGTTGTTTTTAAAATGTGTAGAGAAACGCTATTAGATATTGCTTTATAAGAGACAAACTTTCATGCAACGCGACGGTTTTTGGTTTGATACCCAGTCGGGCAAGAAATTATTATCTATTAATATTATCATGTCTTTGGTCAAAAGGCAAAAAAGCCTGGCTTTGAGTTTCACTACTAAACACGCGACGACTCGGAAAGTTCGGCGAAATATGGGAAACGGAGAATCTTAACACTAGATTCCCTCTGCCTACGCAGCTGTGTGTAGAATACACCGTGACGCTGAAAAAAAATCTTTAACGTATACCAAAACGCGTTTAGTAAAGTAAAAAAGCGTAAACAGTAAAAAATGGAGATGGATCACTGTATCGTTCGTTCATTTTAATTCATCATATTCAAAATTATAAATTATATTTAAAACATTTTAAGGAGATACATTTCTAAATAAACTGAGAACATACTTGTTTATATGAGAAGTAAACAAGAACCTCTAAAAGTAATATATTTCGCTTTTTTTGGAGGTTAATTATATCATAGAATAACTATATATTTTTTATGTTCAAACTTATAATTTGTGATTGTGGATTGGATACCTACTTGAAATAAACATTTGAATGAAATATTTAATATTTTCATTTCCTCCTTTCCATTTGTGGAGTTCCACCACTGCCTATGCAAGCAATTCCTCAAGAATTCAACTGAAAGAGGAGAGCGAAATTGTCTTAATGGGAACAGTGTCTGAATACTAGTTTCCCAGATTTCCTCTGCTTACCCTGCCATATGCGGAATATAGGCTATAAATCTGAAGTTAAAAAATAATTCTCTAAGAAACTATAATATGAGATTTTCATCGTAAATAGCATTTGTATAAGGCCACTTACTATATAGAACTGGTCATTGCACTTAGACCAAGTTATATAATATAATACTAGCGGCTTTTATCCAGTATGGAGGTTGTAAAATTTTACAAGGCGCTGCTAGAACATAAAACGGTTATGGCGAAATATTTTGACCGAGACCGTCTTTTCAAAAGGTAGTCCTCATTCAAATAGCTTTTGTGTTTTAAATCTATTTTATATATATTTAAAATTTTATTTTAACATGGTGTATTTTAATTTAAAATTAAAAGTATATTAGTGTATGTGTAGTATTAATGAAAAGCGCGGCGTTGAATCCCACTACTCAACTCCCAAAACCTTCACTTCAGTGTTCCTCAAGTTCCCAGGGTTCCTCTGCCTACCTTGTTCTCTGCGTGATACAACGTGAAGCAAAAAAAAATATTAAACTATATTTTAGCCTTCAATTTGTGCATAAAACAAAAATAAAATCTTCTTACATGTATAATTTACACTCTAATTTATTAAGGATATACCTATAACTTAACTAACTTAATTTTGCTTCACGCTGTATCTCTAGCGGCGTAGTCAGAGAGAACGCAGCGCCAAATGTTATGATCTCCACATCATCAACCTCTTCATACATGCCCCCCGGGGGAGTCCTCGTGCTTTTTAGGGTTATCGAAGGTCAATCGAGATCTCCCTCTATCTCTCTTATTATCCACTTTTCTATTATAAATCTTTTTTGCCGTTCTGTCATCACTCATTCTTTCGACGTGCCCAAACGAGCTGTTCTTCTTCATTCTCACCGTGACATTCTCGCTGATACCTGTCATTCTGTGTATCTCTTCATTGCAGATTTGATCAGCTAAGCTGACTCCGCATATCCTACAAAGACATCGTATCTACCCGCGTCCCCGCGTTTCGCTGCCGAATAACAGCATCGGTACCAACACTGCATTGTGTACGGCCAAACTTGCATCTATGGGGACGTTTCAGCTTCACGCTGTATCCCGCCTACAGCAGGGTAGGCAGAGGGATCCTGCCGAATCCTGGAGGCATTGCGTGTTGATTGGCAGAACTCAACGTCACGCTTTGCCTCGACACCAGAGCGAAGAAATGGAAGATCGCCTCGAGTGGGGATCGAACCCACAACCAGTTGGTTTTATAGTCACACTTCGTGCCACTGCGCCACATCTGGCGCAGTCTCATAAATTAAAAAAAAAAACGTTTACTTCCTCGTATACTTTCTGCATCCATCTCATATCTTCCATCTGTACTGAACATACTTCCCAAAAATACCAGAACACTATTAAATAAATAGAACCTATAACCATCATTCAGTAAATCATATTCAAATTACAAAAAGATACGGTTATTTTGTTTATATTCATTGATATCAGTTTCTAAAATAATAATAAAAAACAATTTAAGTAAATTAAAAAAACAAGTGCTATCCCACACAGTTATTACACAAAACCAAAGGCCAAAACAACAGTTTTATTAGATCCATGATTGTGATCGGGCTGTATGAATTGTATGAAATAGAATTTTTGTTATTCATTCCAGCTGTTGTTTGAAGCTGAACTAATTGGATTAGGTCAGTTTATTTTTCTTATCTAACCTCTTCGTTTGTTCTTTTGGAGTTTTCGAAAGTTTTTATTTAAATATAGTATAGTTGTTGCTAATCTTAGATTTTTTTTTTATTTTATAGATATCATTATTGAAATGAAATAAATATGGATGTTTTTATTTTAATTAAAATATCTGATAGAATATGTTAAATAAGAAAGAAATAGAAATCTATTAATGATTTCTCAATGTATCTTAAAAGTTCAAAAAAATATAAGGAACTGCCTCCTTATATTTCATTTTCATTTTTACACATATCACAATCTAAAAATTAACATGATTATTCTATAAAATAAAAATATAGTGTAAGTTTTTTTTGAACAGCATGCATTTTCTGGTTGCAATTTGAACCTCCACCCACCATTGTTAAGGTTACCATAGCATCAGACCTCACTATACCGTCTATATAATCATCTGAATTCCCTTGAAAATAAATAAATCCCCTATTACACGAACAGCCCCGCCACGACGCCAACATAAATTAGACGCACGACACACCGACCGCAGTACAAACGCCTATCTCGTTCTGTTTGCCGCGATATTTCATTTCGGTAATTTGCCCCCATTGATGACATCTATTATAGCCTATTATAGCCTTATATAGTGGAGATTATCGTAATTATATTGTTTAGATTAAAATATCGGGAGACCGCCTTTGAGTGTATATGGTTTTGGCTTTGATTCCTGTTGAAGGAAATGAGGATATTTAACATTACATTACACACGTACGGCGTTGGGTTCCGCTGGAGAGTGGGGAATGAATAGTCTTAAGACTAGTTTTCTACTATCTCACCTGATAAGTGGGAAAAAGAGTGAACTGTTTTTGATAAGGGAGAGCGCAAAATATTATTAAATGTTTAGCTTATATGAAAATTCTATTTATATCTACTGTATAATGAATCATATCTCTTTTATCCTAGATGCTCCTGTATGTGCGGAGAGAAAAGACAACGAGCTCTTCGGGGCACTGAAGCATGAGACCGTCTCTCTGCATTGTTCAGTTGACGCGAACCCAGCACTGGTGTCCTTTCACTGGACCTTCAATAATTCTGGGGAACAAACTGAAATACCTCCAAGGTAAAGTGATAGTGTCAATGTTAAGTTTAAATCTATTTAAAATATATTAATGGTAAATGAGTTAACATGGTGTCTCATTATAGTATAAATTGATGAGTGAGGCAAAGCGTGTCGTTGAGTTCCGCTTATCAACACGTAATGTCTCTAGAATTCGGCGGAAAGTGGTAAACAGAAGGGTCTTAAAGGAAACGATCCTAGGTTTCTTCTGCGGGATACAACACAAAGATTTAATAAATTATAAGTATCTTTAATATTTATAGTAATGTTTCCACTTTAAACGCGACTGTTGTGGGTTCGTTCGTCATATGGCTGAATTAAAATTATTTTCATTTCTGCGCTTTGGCTCTTTGTACCACAGTCCACGTTTGTTGTCTCGTTACAAAACAAGACAAACTCGAACTGTGGTAAAAAATGCATCGTTAAGTTCCGCTACCCAATGCTTTATGTTTGCAAATTGGCCGTAAAGTGTGGAAACGTAGTATATATATACATAGTGCCTAAACAGCGTGAAGCTAAAAAAAAATTGAGAAACAAAATGAAAACCATATTTTTTATTTAACACAGATTATACAGCAGCCACGGCCACACGTCGACTCTGAACTACACACCCACAACCGACATGGAGTACGGCACGCTCGCGTGCTACGGTGAGAACGCGGTCGGACAGCAGAAGGTGCCTTGTCTGTTCCAGCTGGTGGCTGCAGGTGAGAGAAGATTTTGAGATTTGGCTTGAATTTGATATAATATTGTATTTATTAAGGATATTTTACTTAGAATAATATTATAAATTATAAAATAACAGGAATAATATACTCCTGTTCCTACAATTGATAGTTGGTTGATGATGGATGTTTGTCTATTTATCCATCTGTCTGTTCGTAACGTTTCTTGTGAACTATTGGAATATATTTTTTTTTAGCTAATAGGCCTGGGCAGCAGGAGGCTATATATTATTTTGAAAACTGGTACACCTGATGTTGTACTCGTATAGTATAAAAATTGTATCAAAGAAATTATTATAAAATAAAATATAACGATAAATATTTCCCGACCTGATGAACCAACACACAATGTCCAATATTTAAATGGAATGCGGAGAACAGAGTGTCTCGACGCTAACATCTTTTTGGTTCGGATGGTAAATGGAAATAAAAAGGCATGGGTGAAAGAGGCCACGTAAATTTAGCTGTGGGCGGCACCTAGTCAATTATAATTTTTAATAACAATTTTTACTATATAATCTTAAGGCCAGTCGTGGCGCAGGGGTACAAAGTGTGACTGTAAAACCAACTCGTTATGGGTTCGATCTCCACTCGAGGGAATAAAATATTAACTTAAATTTATATTTTCATTTCTTCGCTCTGGTATCGAGGCAAATCGCGGCGTTGAATTCTTCCACTCAACATGCAATGCCTTCAGTATTTGGCAGAAAAAGGGGAACGGAGTGTCTTAACACTAGATTCCCTCTGCCTAACCTGCTGTGTGCATAAGCAGATTTTTTTTTTCTATACAAAATAATGTCTGTTTAGGTCGTCCATTTCATCTCCAAAACTGTACAGTAGCGAACCAAAGCCTCGACTCGCTGTATGTAGAGTGCGTCGAGAACTTCGACGGTGGCTTACCGCAAACGTTCCTCATGGAATTACTGGAGTTACCTTCATTGATTGTAAGTTTTTTATACTTTTTCATATTTTGTATAATATTGTATGGATTTTTTTTTAACATTTTGTGTAATATTATATGGATTTTAGAGGCGCTTCGTGGCACAGGGGCACAAGAGTATGACTGTTAAGGCGACAGGTCGTGGGCTTATCCCCACTAAAGGAAAAAAATATATATTTTCTTTTTTTCGCTCTAGTGCTGAGAAAACTGCTTTGTTCAGTTCCATCATTTATCTAGCAATGTCTCTAAAATTCGTCGGAAAGTGTGGAGGAGAGTGTCTTTACACTAGACTCTCTCTTTTATAGACGTGATACAGCTTAAAGCTGAAAAAAAAGTGTTTATAACCTATTAGTGTTACTATGTGGGATCAAATCTCACATAGGCTTTTAATATTTATTGTTTATTTTTTGGACTTAATTAGCACAACTTATTGGATAAATGAAGTAGGAAAAATTATTATGATGTAAATGAAGTATATGAAACATTATATTCAAAGAAAAATTGAGAGCATAATCATGAGACTGTAAACGCAACAGGTTGTGAGTTCGACCCCTAACAAAATTAAATTTTTCATTTCCTCTCTATGTTAATGAGGCCACTGTTGTTCGCAGGCACAATATTTCCATAATTTATTTTAATAGGAATGATGCATCTTAATACTAGGTTCCTAGGTTCCCACTTCCTAAAACATAAATTCGATGTAATATTTAAATAAAACGCGATATATGATAAAAAATGTATAATTATTTCAGATTGTATCTGTATATGTATACATTGAACACCATCATGGCACAGCGACGTTGTGTCCGACGTTAAACACGCTGATTATTGTGTATTCGATTCCAACTCGAAGAAACTTATTATAATCAGCTCCTCGCTGAAATCACAACAAAGATCACGGCGTTTAGTTTCGCCAATCAATACGGAATGTTTCCAACGAATAATGGGGAACAGAATTAAAAACCATAGATTCCCTTTGGATACCCTACCTTATAAAAGATACATAATTTTTTTTTAATAAATGCTAACTTCCACAGGTGCGCTACAATGTTTCAACCAACCGAACTCCCCCATACTTTGAACTCCGCGGCCTGCCACCCGGTGTTAGCTACAGAATAGATTTATATGCGGTGAACGCGAAAGGCAGGAGCGACGTGTCTACTATAGAAACAGTCACTTTGAAGGGACAAGCTAAATATACTGGTGAGTTTAATCTAGCCAACTGTCCTGCATTTTACATTTTATTTATGTTTCTTTTTCAGTTCCATGCTATATCCCGCACACAGGACAGTAGGCAGAGGGATTAAGACATTCCGTTCCCCACTCTCTGCCGAATTCTGGAGGCACTGCGTGTTGAGTGGAGGACACCAAAGCGAAGAAATGAAAATATTAAATATTTAATTTCTCCGAATGGGAATCGAACCCACAATATGTCACGTTTACTGTTCTACACGCTTGTGCCACTCTACTACGACTGCCCTATGAAAGGCGAAAGGCCTTTCTAAATATGATTTATATCAGTGAATTGTTATGGCGGGGATTCAAATCCACTAACTTAACGTTGTAACAAATATAATCAATTTCTTTGAACTCATTTAGCGCCAAATATGATAATTTACAATATAATATTTTTTCATAAAGCTTGCTTGTTCTGCTTCATATACTTTTAGTATCTTATAAATTTTTGTATACCATTACGTATTATGAGTCGTATTATACTAGTCTTATAATGTTTTTACATATTAGGAAATTTATTATATGTATTAACCTTCGCGCGCAACTCTGAAAATCTCTTTTCCCGAAATTTCGAGAAATCATATAATTTTAGGGCTCATTTTCATTGGTTGTTAACTCAGCCGTTACACAGCATTGAAGGATACCGAAATACTGGTTATCGACTATTGAAAGAAGGCTCAATAATATAAGAATAAATAGTCTTACGCCAGACGTGGCGCAGGGGCCAGAGGGGCTTCGATTCTCACTTGAGGAAATTAAATATTTATTTAAATTTATATTTTTATTTTTTCCCCCTCGTGTAGAGGCAAAGCTTGGTGTTGAGTTCTGTCACTAATTGCCTAACTAACTAATAAGCTAACGCACTGCCTTTTGAGTTTAACGGAAAATGGGGAACGGAGTATCTTAACACTAATTTCCCTCTGCCTACTTTGCTGTCTACGGGATACAGCGTGAAGCTGAAAGAAGGATATCCATATTTGGCATGCGAGTATTCCCTGGCTTCGTGGTTTACCTACCAATTAAATTTATTTTGGAAAATTATGATTTTTTTAGTTATTTTACGTCTATCTAGATAAGGTAAGCAAACTCGCTTTTGTAGTTACAATCCTGTGATTTATTAATTAAAATTTGAATTAAAAGTAGCCTATATTTTACTTTACAACTCCCTCTATCAGTGAAAGTCCTGTAAAGATCGGACCAGCTGTTGTGTGGACAAACAGAAAAACAAGCAGACACACATAAAAAGTTTTAAAATTGTTTGTTTGTGTTTTGATAACGTGTAAATAACAATCTCATTAGAAGCTTAAATGTGAAATAAGACTCATAACCTCAAAAACACCTTTTGGCACCGTCAACCTTCATGGCACACTTAAAATATGTTGCAAGTTCAGAAACCATAGGTTCAGGTCTCCCTAGAAAAAATATTTATCTCGGAACTTACTTACAGCTACGGATCTGTTATTTCAAATGTGTATAAAGTAAATAATGTAATATTGGATCCCTTTTTTTTTTAAGTAACCAGCTTCACGAGCTCTACCCCGCACACAGCACGGTAGGTAGAGGGAACCTAGTGTTCAGTCACTCCGTTTGAAACTTTCCCCTGAATTCTTTAATAACCGAACAACTAACTAATTATTCATAAAAGATTTGTTAAATCAATTTGCACTGCAGCTCTCTCTAGAGCCAACACCCGTTTATGAGCTTCATTTGCCTAACAATTTTATTAAAAAATCACTTAAATACCTTTAATTTAGCTCGCATGCTTGAAAACTTGTTACTCATTTAGGCTTCAAAAGGAGTTTGAAACTCGCTAACGGTGAAATTTTCACAACTTTATTAGCTGCCGTGTTTAATGCGGGAATTTTGACGGGAAATTAAAAGTTATCCCGCTGTGAGTCGAGTGTTTACTTTGTGACTGTTCATATTTTGTTTAAGTGTTTGATTGAACGTTCACTGTACTTATTTGGTAAAGTTTCAATTAGTAGAAAGAGTAGCAAAGCAGCTTCACGCTTATTCCCGCTTCCCCACTTTCTACTTTGTTTTCGTAATTTTGCGTGTTGAGTGATGGAACTCAACGCCACGCTTAGTCTAAAAGTTATTTAAATTATATAATTTCAGTGAGGGGAAATCGAATCCATAACAATGATAGTCAATTTTTTTCTGGTTGTACCACGATGTGTACGAACTTTATAAGAACAAGCAAAATAATGTAATCTTTTTTTTCGGTCTTCTAAGTTGGGAGAAAACACACCGTTCTTAATTTTCCTAGGAAATCGAAATTAATTCCAACACATAAATATTTTTTTATTATTTTATTAACTTTTAAAAGTAGCTTATTTTTAATTCCTAGGGTTCCCTCTGTTCACCCTAAAACACTAAATACTTAACATTTGTCTAACAGGTGAAAGCAGTTCGCTAGGTATGTCACCAGTACTAGCATCTATAGCAGCGATGTCAGCGTTGATGGCTACAGCGGTGTGTGGGATACTTGCTATACTGTACAAAAAACATGTGAATCGACATCGACATTTGCCCGCCAAGCATGCTCCGTTGAGGTAAGTCCTTTGTTAAGATCACGCAGCGAGAATGTAGTGTTAAGACACTACAGTTCTCACTTTCCGTCTAATTTTTGAGACATTATGTGCTAAGTGGTGGAACTCAATGTCGTGTTTTTTCTTGTTACCTGAGCGAATAAATAATAATTCTTCATTCCCCTAGTGGGAATCGAAGCCTAAACCATAGCGTTTTCAGTCGCTGACGTATTCACTTCAAGCTCTTGTAAAGCTTATAAATATTGTTAGAGTAATAAAATTAAGTATGTATGACTAATTATAGAAAACTACATATCTACTGTTAAAATAGAGAATCGAACTCATAACTGTCTCAACTGATGCAGTATAGACAGCTCAATAATGTATTTTTGTAGTTTTACGCTGTATTCTTATATAGCACGGTAGGCAGTGGGAACCTGGATATCTAGTTTTAATACTAATCACTTTCCGCCGGATTTTGGAGACATTGTGTGTTAAGTGACAAAACTCAACTCTGCGTTTTGCCTCGTTACCGATACTAGGGAATAAAACTTTTTTTTTCCTCGAGTATAATCGAACTCTCAACCTATTGCGTTTACAGCATTACGCTTGTATTCCTGCACCATGACTAGCATTTTAAATTGCATATGAAAAAATCCCCTAAAACTCAAAAAAAAAAAGATCTTAAAAAAATTGTAAAAATACAACTTCCATCAGACAAAAGATTTAATTCATCTATTTCTATCTCCACATACCAATGTACAGAAACGTTCGATTCGATTGAAATTGGTCTAAGCCCAAAGCAGGTATGTGATAACCAGACCGGAACTACCCTGAAACAGGCTTGAGCCGATTAAAAGATTTGGACCACGCCTCGGTAGCGCGATGACTTGTTTTGCATCTGATGGTGCTTGGTGGTTGTAAATTCCTAATTTAACTAAATGTTGTAAGACGGTTATAAAAAAAAATAAAAATAAATCAACTTTACTCCGTTTTCCGTACACAGCAGAGTAAGCAGTGACAAACTAGTGTTAAGACACTGCGGTCTCTACTTTCCGCCAAGTTCTGGAGTTTTAAGTGGCGGAACTTAGCGCCGCACTTGGCCTCGACACCAAAGCGAAGAAATGAAAATATAAATGTAAATAAATATTTCACTT
>DWAO01005593.1:0-11628 GCA_018230605.1 Heliconius congener
CACGGGGTCGTGGGCGGCGGTAATCACTTACCATCAGGTGACCCGCACGCTCGTTGGCCGTGTCTTTTCCATAAAAAAAAAAAAGTGGAATATGTAACTTTTTCTATAGTCACCGTGTAAAAGAGGCAACTTATGCTTAATATCTTTGATTATGTTACTTTTTTTTTTTTAGCTTCACGTTGTATCCCCCCATGGCCTGAATTCTATTCCGGAAGATTATAAAATTCGGCACACATATATGTAGATCTACGATTAAACGTTCAATTCTGTGTTATGTTTTTGTAGTTAATGGGTTATTTTTATAGTCAATCATTGATCTAAATCCTTTTTATATTTCATATTATTCAAGGAAACTCAAATTTAATTATTACTATTACATCATTTAATTAAAATTTGCAAACACTATCTAGGGTTTCATATTAAAATTTGTGTGAGTAATGTACATTTTTTCGATAAAACTATACGTTATAGATTAGATAAACAATTCCTAATTATAACAGTCTAAGAAGAAGCAAACCGATAATTATTGAAGGAAAGACCTTCTTCGAAGAAACGTGTTAGATATGCGTTTTTTTTTACAAAATAATTAAATATTTAAGTGTCGTGCTTACAATGGAATTGTATTACAACGTATTAATACTATTTATAAGTGGGATAGTTATTAGCGTGAATGCAGCAATACATAGAGAAATACCTAATAAAATATTCGATTATGAACGTTACCAAAAAGTAATAAGCAATGAAGAATGTGACAAACAGGTGGAATATATGAAAAATGAAAACACACTGTTATATGCTAGTTGTAAGTTTAATTAAATTTTATTATATTTTTTTTTATTAAATAGTTTGTATCATCCAGTCATTATCATCCTGATTATATATAAAGAATCGATTTGATTAAACTGTATTAACTAATTAGCTGAAAAAACACGGTTTATATACTGATAGCAAATAAAATAATATTTTACTTCAATTAAAATAAACGCTCTGTTTAAAAAATATCTTACATTTTTTTTATCGTATCTGTTGCAGTTGTAGACGCTGGCGTTCGGTTTCCAAGAGGTTTGCTTCAGTTTAATTTGGCTGATCTTGGCAATTATGAACAGTGTTTGGGCATTAACGAAGTTATTGATGATATGCAAATTCAAGGAAAGTGGTGCTATTTTAGTGTGCCTTTCGATCAAACGTTTCAGCTGCCTTTTATTGACGATACAAATTTCAATTTAACTAACAAGAAAATAGTAAATTTTAATAATGGAATTGTTTCTGAAGTACGACAATTCACTATCCCAGTTGATCCTGATGAGTAAGAAATTTTCTTCTGCAATATTTAATTTTCCATTTGTTTCAATACAATATTTTCTGATATAAATATAGATATATATTTAAAATTTTAGTTTAAATCCAGAAAATCCACTAGTGTTCACCCACCTTAATCTTGCTTCGTGCATGCCGCAGTCCTGTTCCATGGACAATTGGATGAGAAATGTATTGTTTAACTTAACGGCTTTTGGCTTTCAATATGAAGAACACTTTTGCCGACTTCCAAATGACAAGCCTTGGGTTGCTGCAGATTACGTAGCTATGTAAGTTTATTTGTATTTTTTAAGCTTCACGCTGAACCTGCACATAGCAGGGCAGAGGGAATCTAAGAACCTAGTGTTAAAATATTCCGTTCCTCTTAAGACACTTCCATTTTTCACTTTTCGCTGAATTCTGGTATATATATCATGGTATCTGGTATATAACCCAATTTTACATATACTATATCAGTAAATATAAAATTTGGTTTCACCGCTTATGACTCAATAGCCAATATTTCAAAACTGGGTTAGAAAAGGCAACGGAGTTTTTAACCATTAAGTTCACTCTGTGTGCTATTTCAATTTCGAGAGAGAAAAAAAAGGAAACTGTCCTTCTTATTTAGTTTAGTTTAATTATCTCTAAATATATAGGTGACGTCGATTAATATATCTAGGTAATAATAAGTAAAAGTATCTTTATATTTTCAATCTACGTGGAAATGTATATTCAATTATTTTTAAGTATTAGTATTAGTTTGTAATCTTTGTAGGATTAGATAAACTACTGAATTATATAACTACATTATTATATTTTATATTGTTTACATACTTTACTTTTACGAAAATATGATAGCGATAGTAAAAGTCGTGGACGCTACTCAATAGTTTTGTTTTAATATAGATTATTTTATTTTATTAATCATAAAACTCTCTGAATATTTAATATATGTATCTACTACTAAATACTAAATAACTTCGGCATTTACAACAAAAAAATGGTGTTCACACAAATAAGATTATTATAATGAAAATTATTTCTTATAAAATACATATTTTAAACTAAAAAAAAGTAATATAAAAGTTGCATCTATCGGTAGTAAACTTGTGTCTACATTTTATTGGGATGAATCTTTAGATACGTACATAGGTTATATTTATGATAGCGAAGCTTGGACAGTGGAGGCCAGCGTTGATGCACATTTTAATAGGACCACTATATACATACAGGACGACAATACAATACAATATACAATTATATATTATTATTATTATATTATTATTATATACAATTTGCCAAATTATGTTTATACAGCTAAGATAAGCTAATGAAATAACACTTTTTTGATCTGAACTCTCGTTTCACAATGTCTGTTCCGTTCTGTTCTTTGTTTATGGCGTTACAAATGTGCCAGTTGAGCACTATCACTTCGCCAATGTTACGTTGTATAGAGAACACACAAAGGAAATCTTCTCTTGTTCGTAAAAAAATGACAAAATAGGTATCACAATGTATAAAGCTATAGCATTAGTGATAAGTGTAGGACCCCAAGTCACGCGTCGTCGTGTCTTTACAAATATGCTGATGATACAGACAGTTGTGGTGTTAAGTTACAAATATGCTCTAAACCACAACAACAAGAGCTTTTTATATATATTTTTTTTTTGTTTTAGCGGAGTATTTTCCTTTTTGGGATTCATTACCTTACTGAGCACAATGTACGATATAAACCATGTCGTCATACAGAAAAAAGGTAAGTTTTTCCTTTTTAAACATAGTTTTCAGATTTTATAATATTTCCTATAGTTAATAATTAACAAGTAGTGTGGTACAATAGGCAGAAAAGTGTTATTATTAATATTTAGATAAAAATTTGCAAAATATATTTGATTCGTTCGTTTAAGATATAATATTTATAGTTCCGTCCTCCAATATTTGGGCACGTCGAAAGAATGAGTGATGAAAGAATGGCAAAAAAGATTTATGATGGAAAAATGAGTGGTAAGAGATGTAGGGGGAGACCTCAGTGGACCTTCGACCTCTGCAAGAAGGTCACGTGAAGAGCATGAGGACCCCTCACAGGGCATGTCTGAAGACGTTGATGACAGTGGACGAGGTGAACGAGGTATGTAGAGACCGTAGATTTTGGCACTCCATTCTCTCTGATTACACCGGTAAAGGGACACAGAGTAAAGCTAAGTTAACATTATAACATTTTCATGTTACATTATTCATAGATAGTAATATAATTTCCTCTTATAGAAATATGTGACGTTTTAATACAGTTTTACGCGATATTATAATCCTAAAGCACTACATCACTCACCCAATTTACAAATTTTCTAGAAAAGAAAAGGTTTACAAAAAATTCAAACCATCCGAAAAGTATTATGTTAAGTATTATTTTATTATTATTTTATCATTCCTCTACTATTTACTAAAGATATTGAGTTATAAATCGTGATAAGTAAACAGTGAATTATTATATATATAAAAAAATATTTATAGCCGAGACTTTGCGACGAATGTTAATAATACGTGTAGTGAATTTTATTATTTAATTACTGAATTATTGCATAATCAGGAAATAATATGACGCTATTAGGATGTATAGTCAAAAATGCCGATAATTGTATTATATATATGCGGTTTAAGTAAAGACTCGATATGAGGAAATGAAAGATTGTGAACCTTTTACTATGTACCGTCTGTATGTTGAAGTGTCCGTCATACGATAGCAACCAAGAAAATGTTACTTTCAGTTTCAAATTCATTGAATTAACAATTATAACTTGTAAAAGACTTATTAAATAAAGAATTAAAAGATGAAAGAGTTATTATAAAAATATGTGATTTCTACGTTATAATACGCTGTGTCGGTACAATGATAATAGTAATGGATGGATTCGTGTAATCTATTGAAAACGGAAATCCAACTTATCTACATCGTAATTGATTAAATTTTACTTTTGTTTATCCGCTTTTACGTTGTAAAGGTTACAAGGATTTTATTTGTATATATTTTTTCTTGATATGCACGTTAAAACTAAAAAAGGGTTTTCCTTGACTTAGGTATATCATTCCACTTATATTTAAATATTTTGAACATTGTGAAATTATTGAATATGTTTTGTAATAGGCATACAGAGTGTAACGCGATCGACGGATCAAAGGTTGTCTATGGGTAGAATTAAAATTAACCCCATCAAAGTACACTTCACGAACTGAGTTAGGATAGCTTTACAATATCAAAATATTGGTATTTTGTAATAATTCTATAACAATTTTATGATTGTAAAAGACTTATAAAAACTACAAACGCTTACGTAAATATAGTAAAGAATCGATTTAAATGTAGTCAATTCTGGTTACTTTTCTTGTTTAACTTTCATGATTTGTCTACATTTTTTAAAATGTTGTCATTGAACTGCGCCTGTGAACATTCGTTTTAGACAATCATTGATCCGTCGATCATGTTACGCCCTATATACATACATATATACCTAATTTAATTCCTCTCACAACAATATGAGAGGTCTCATAATATGAATATTTTTTATAGTCTGTACATTTTTCTGCACTGCAAGTTCTAGCATTATATTTATGCAATATTTATATTTTTATTAAGCTTCGCGCTGTGTCCGGTGCATAGGAGTATCCGCTGAATTCTAGAGGCATTGTGTGTTGAGTGGCGGAACACAACGCCTTGGCGGAGCCTTGGCTCGTTACCAAAGTGACGAAATGAAAATATTAATTATATTGTTTCCCTGAGAGGGAATCAAACCCACTTACTGTCGTGCTTTACAGTCGCACGGTCGTATCTCGTGTGCTCGGACCAGTCTCAATATTCCTTAAATAGGCTGACTTTAAGTATATATTAGAGTCTTAACATTAGAAGATAAACCTAAGAAATTTAATCTCGTCTTATAATATATTTTGTTTTCAGATCCCAAAAAAGCTGTAATACTATTCCGTACTTTCTCCGTTTATACGAATACAAGACGGTTACTAACATTCACGTCTAATCCTAACGCATTAGTATGTCTGGATGGTATTAGATCAATATCTATGATGTGGGTCGTGGTTGGTCATGTGTTCTCAATGTACAACTTCAATGCTAACTTAACAGAATCACTTAGGGTAAGATTTTATTCAATTTTTAATATTAAAATATTCGTTTATATTTTTCAATATTTTGGCACTACTTTGTCGCCATCACGTTTCATTCATCTGTTCCTGACTAAACATTACTATTATGTATTCTAATTTCACTTGTAGAAATGTTCATGTCTTTTGTATTTTGGAAATAATACAGAGCGGCGAGTTTTGCGAAACAACACGCAATGTCGACTATCGTAACGGAAAATAAATAAGTGTACGGTGCTGATTTGTTAGATTCTTTCTTCTTGCAAAATTCAGACGTAAAACGTAAATATCAAATATTAAAAGTTATTAGATTGTTTAAATTTTAAACGTTAGTTTTATCACAATGATTATGATAGTATAGTCTTTATTGTAATTTTCATGTCTTAATATTTTTTGCTTTAATTTTAAGTGGCTCACATCTGGAGATGCTGTATGGATTTCAACCGGACTTTTCACTGTGGATTCATTTTTCCTAATGGCTGGTATTCTACTCGTGTATACTTCAGTTGGAAAATTATCGGGAGGTAGGTTTCGTATCTCTAAAGATAAAACTTTTAAGATTAGTTTATGTGTATCTGAATGTCAAGCCCGTTTATCCCAAGATCGCGTGACGGTATCGAACTGAAATTAATATCAAATTTACAGGTCTACGATACCTTTGAGCACAGATAAAAATAAGCTTCTAAGCTACCGCTATTAAAATATGCATTTATGGATAGTTTTAGGTGTATTTTGTATGAAATTCGCCACGTAAACAAAACCCATTTCCCTTTGACCTACAATTATGAAATTTGACACGAAGGGAAAACTTACAATACAAAAAAGGAAAAAATCTGAAAAGTGAAAATTAAAAGGTTTACTTAGAAAAAAATAATTACTAACTTATATTTGCAGTGCATTTCATACAAAATATATGGTACTTAATTTGCCGCATATTCAAAACGTTCCATAGGTTTTGACAATGCGCAAATATTTGCCATTAATCTAGCATTATGAAATAAGAAAATGTACAAAGAAATTTTTATTTTGCAAATAAAATCTACAAAGAAGAAAATGGATAAATATACATTTTAATATAGAGCACGTAACAAAAATATGAAAAAAAACGGTCAAATACGAGTCGGACTCACTCTCCGAGGAATCTGTACATTCATATGTACAGATGAGACGTGAAACACAACTTATAATAGCTGTCAAATTTAAAAGTTGCTCTAATTTTATATGAAATGAACTACCTACAAATATAACTTAGAAAAGCGCACAAAAATATATTTTTTAAAAATAAACAGAAGTCGCTACCATACAAATAGCCGGTCAAAATTTGATGAATAATGAAATGAATATATAATATATTTTGGCAAATCATCGGAAAAATCTGAAAGCAATAATTGTAAAACATGTGACTGTAATTTTCATGTCAATTGATCATGATAACTATAATCTATGCTATTAAACGATACAATTGTTTTGTTTGAAAAATTTCCTACAATTGGAATTTGGAATTATTATTAATTAGAGAAAAAAAATGATTGCAGTCGTGGCGCAGGGGCAAAGCGTCTGACTATAGACGCGGCCGGTTGTAGGTTGGATTTCTATTCGAGAAAATGAAATATTTAATGTTTTCATGACTTCGCTCTGGTTTCGATGCTTCGCGCGGAGTTGAGTCCCGTCACTCAACAGCAATATGTCCAAAATTCGGCGGCAAATGGGAAACGGAGTGTCTTAATATTAAGTTCACTCTGCCTACCTAGTTGTGTGCGGGATACAGCGGGAAGCTAAAATTAAAACAAAACTTTTCATCTTATGTCAATCCAAAACATTATAAAAGAAGATATTTCGTTCAGATTTTTTTAATAATTATTATCTTAATTTATATATAGGCTTTTTAGATATGCTAAGATATTTCTATATAATATATAGATAGATGCGATCCATAATCCGATAGATTTGCCATAAAATACTGTAGATTACTGAGAATTGTAGCTTCCCTAACGACTATTCTTAATGCCATAAAGCTATATATTTAGTAGCCAGAAAGTTCATCTTTGGAGCAGTGTCCATATATCTAGAGGGAGACAAAAACATTCATCCATATCTATGCAGAATTAAAAACTCGTGTGGAAGACTCAGTACAAAAAATATAATAGTGGGTGGGGATGTTAATGCCTGGAGCATGTGGTGGGGAAGTACAAAAGAGGACGAAAGAGGAAGAGAGTACAATGCGTTCCTCAATGAAATGGAACTCCGGCTCCTGAATATTGGAGATACACCAACATTTGAAACATTCAGAAACGGCAGGACATGTTCAAGCGTCATAGATGTTACAGCGTGCAGCTCATCGTTGTTAGGCAAAATAGATGATTGGAAAGTGAACAGAAATTTAATAACATCTGACCACAATGTGTTAACTTTTAATTTGCAACTAGGAGGGCCCTTGGAATATGTGAAACCAAATACCACACGTAGGTACAATACTAAGAACACAAAGTGGTCGGAATTCATGAAAATTTTTAAATCCCAGCTGATGGAAAGGGATATAAACGCAGACTCCATAAAGAAATTGGTCACACCAGCTCAGCTTGATGCTATTATATCCTCATACACGGAAGCTATTCATAATGCATATAAGGAAACCATACCCAGTATCAAAGCTAGGAATTGTGTTACAATGCCCCCATGTTGGTCATCTGAGCTAGAGGAGCTTAAGCACGATTCGTTGAGAAAAAAAAGGCGTATTAGGAATGCTGCTCCTTCAAGGAGGGTATTTGCAATTTGTTTGCAATGAATATCTCATAGCCAAACAAATGTACTCAAATGAAGTAGAAAAAAGGAGTATACAAGGTTGGAAAGATTTTGCACGACTCAGGAGAAAGAAAGTATGTGGGATAAAATTTATAGGGTAATAAGGAATACCAGTAAGAGAAAGGAAGATCTTTTACTGAAGGATGTAGGAAGTAATTAATACCTTATCACCAGCAGCAGAGTCAGCAGAATTTATTGCTGGAACTTTTTATCCAGACGATATTGTATTGCTCGACAAGCCAGACCATGTACAAATTCGAGAATGCACAAATAACGACGTAACACAAGTCCTAGCTGAAGATGATCCGCCGTTCACTACAACTGACCTGGATAAAGTACTTTACAGCCAGAATCCGAAAAAAGCCCCTGGCCCTGACGGACTGACGGTGGATATATGTGTCTCAGCAATATTATGCAAAAAAGAAATATTTTTAGAGATAGCAAAAAATGCCTGGCGTTGACATATTTCCCAATGCAATGGAAGGTCGCTCATGTTATTATCTTAAGGAAGCCGGGAAAAGAAGATTATAGTCACCCTAAGTCACTTAGACCCATTGGTCTACTTTCTGTGCTTGGAAAAATTGTCGAGAAACTCCTTATCGTACGTGTACAATGACACATACTCCCAACTTTAAATGCAAATCAGTTCATGCCCCAACGCAGTACAGAAGACGCTCTGTATTATATAGTGGGACATATCCGCCAACAAGTAGATAATAAAAAAACTGTAGTGTTAGTCTCGCTGGACATAGAAGGCGCTTTTGATAATGCATGGTGGCCAGCCCTAAAGGCAGCTCTTATAGAAAAGGAGTGCCCTCGTAACTTGCACTCCACAGTCTCCTCGTACCTTGATAACAGGAAAGTCGTGGTTAATTATGCCGGAGAAACTTATGAGAAGAGAACAACGAAAGGATGTGTCCAAGGTTCAATCAGTGGACCCACCTTTTAGAATGTTATCCTGGACTCTTTATTACAAAGGCTAGATAGCGACGGAGTATACTGCCAGGCTTTTGCTGATGATGTGGCATTAGTATCCGCGGATAACTTTACACAAGTACTGGAGCAGACAATTAACACCACTCTAGCGACAATTGTTGAATGGGTGGATCGTAATAAGTTAAACTTCGCAGCGCATAAGACTTATGCAATGCTGCTAACGAAGAAGACTAAATACGATCCTCCTAATTTGTTTATGTCGGGGGCCACTATAAACTTAGTCGAAGAGATCAAACTCCTTGGTCTAGTGATCGATCGCAAACTCACCTTCAAATCGCACGTGATTGCACAATGTAAGAAGGCAACAAATATTTATAAACAACTAGCACGTGCAGCGAGGGTAACGTGGGGTCTAAATTCTGAGGTGACTAGAACCATCTACATTGCAGTCGTGGAACCCATAATGACATATGCAGCAAGCGTCTGGTCTCATTCAACTGACATGCAGATGACCCGAGACCGTCTAAATACGCTCCAGCGAGGCTTCGCTCAAAAAATTTGCAAAGCATACAGGACGGTATCTCCAACATCTGCACTAGCACTCTCTGGATTACTACCGCTTGACTTAAGAATAAAAGAGCACGCGAATTTCTACATGATGAAAAAAGGTTACTCTAAGTGCTACCTCCCACCTGAAAAAGACCTTGAAATAAATAGTATTAACCTTAGCCGACCGCATCCATCGATACAGATAACTATCGATTTTGAGTTACTAGAAGACTTAAATCCCGAAACCATCATTCTACATAACATCAAGGGCCCTCAGATCTTCACCGACGGCAGTAAGACTGAAGGGAAAGTCGGAGCAGCGCTATCTAAAAATGGGACGGAGGAAAAGAGACCAGTAACGTAAAATATTACCTGCATCCAAACTGCACGGTCTTCCAATCGGAACTTTACGCTTTATATAGAGCGTGTCAAATTGTGGCAGAGAGTGAGAACGAGATAGTCAATATCCTAAGTGACTCCAGATCATCACTAGAACTCCTAAGGAACCCAAGTGCAGGCCACCCCCTAGCTATAGCAATTATTGAAAATGCAAAGAAGATCAGAGCACAAGGGGGGAAAATAAGACTTTTTTGGCTAAGGGCGCATGCGGGTACCGCAGGCAATGAACGCGTCGATGAGTTGGCAAAACACGCAGCACTTTCAAACACTTCCCAAAGCTATGACTACGACAGAATTCCCCTGTCATATATTAAAAGATCAATAAGAGGAGAATCTGTCAATATATGGCAAGGCAAATGAAACATCTCAGGCGGGAACAGTCACCAAAAAAATCCTCCCAGACGTAGAAAAAGCTTACAAAATAGTCAGGACAGCGCGATTTACCCCGTTACATGTTCAAATGTTGACAGGTCACGGAGGTATAGCAGAATATCTTCACAGGTTTAAATTAAAGGACTCTTCTGCATGCGAATGCGACGACAACATAACTGAATCTGTATGGCACATACTAACTAGAGTGTCCAAGGTTTGCTGCTGCTCGATTCGAACTCGAAGTGGAGATTGAGAGAAGTCTGACCGAAGATTATCTGCCAAATATTATGGCAGACACGGACTCTCGGAAAGCGCTACTCAACTACGCAGACATGGTCTTCCGCATAGCATGTATTAGAAACAGCACTGGGAACATAGATCCGCGTGCACTCTACGTTCGGAAAATGCAACCATCGCATTCCAACACACATATGCCTACGAAATCACCCAATGAACTTCGAGAGAAGCTCTCGGTACGTATAGGAAATTTGGTGAATAGTAGAATTCGCACTATGTCATCAATGCTGGTCAATGGGTTAGATACTTCAGAAACGTGTAAACTGATGAATCACTTTGGAGCCATAGTGGGGGCTGCTAGAATCTCTGGAGCAGAAGAAATTCTACTGGTTGGAGATATAAACCAACTCCCCTATATTGACCGAGACAATCTCTTCGACATGTTCTACCGTAGCCCATCACAGATTGTCAAAATCAACCAGGATCTATTGTGTACCCATAGAAGCCCCATGGACGTCACCTATGCACTTCAAGAGATATATTTTGGTATATACTCTTTCAAAAAAGTAGTACATTCCCTCCGAATAGAAAATTTAAGCACTACACCAGCGCCACGAGACCTCAAGACACCCTCAGGGAAACCTTACGTTTACTCAAGAAGAGAAAAAATCTTTAACCCACCAGGGATATGGGGTAAGTATAGGTTCCAAAGTGCTGACTATTCATGAAGCCCAAGGTCTGTCAAATGCAACGGTTATAATAGTGAACACAAAGTCGGCGAAATTACAACTACATGACAGCGTGTCACACGCAATTGTAGCAATAACGCCTCACACAGACAGATGTTCCTACTACACCAGTGGTGACGACGATGCAATAAAAAGG